>JBBMEF010000022.1:15525196-15543971 GCA_037832685.1 Sicyos baderoa
GTAGATTTTTTTTTTTTTTTTTTTTTTTCACCTTCAATATTTTATCTAATAAATTCCATTTGTTTTGATTTATTTATAGGAATTGGTAGTGCCAAAGAAAAAAAAAAAAAGAATAGGAAAAGGAGAGAGAAGAGAGAAGAGAGGATGGGCACATCCTCTGTTTTCCTTACTGACTATTCTTCTTCTTCTTCCTCCTCCTCCTCCTCCTCCTTTTCTTAGATCTTAGTTTTTCCATTAATGGTGATTTCCCATCTCTAATTTTATTGGGTTTCATCTCTTCTTTGTGTAATTTTCGTTTTAATTTCTTGTAGCCTGTTCAAGCTTCGGCCATCCTAACAATCGGATGTTTCTGGATTGAATCTGCTTTGTTGTGCGAGTTTTTCTGAAGGGCCTGCCGATTTCTGTCTGAATTTCCAGTTAAGAATCGCCCCTTTTTGATTCTGCTTACTTGAATCCACATTTTCGATTGGATTGGACTGGATTGCTTTTGATTTGGGGATTTTGATTTTGATTTGGGGATTTTGATTTTGATTTTGGGATTTTGGGATGTGTAATAAAACCGAAATTGGTTGATTGTTTGACAATAGAAAAGATGGAAACGGATCTGGGCAAGCTCTTCATTGGCGGGATTTCGTGGGATACTGATGAAGACCGTCTTAGGGATTATTTTGGCAACTACGGCCAAGTTGTCGAGGCTGTGATCATGAAGGATCGCGCCACTGGCCGTGCTCGTGGCTTTGGATTTGTTGTATTTGCAGATCCTGTTGTTGCTGAAACAGTCATTTTGGAGAAACATGTTATTGATGGCCGCACTGTGAGATTTTTCTTTTCAAATCTGATTTATGTTCTTGGTGATTAGTTTTTTTGTTTGTTTTGTTATTTGTGAGTGTCCGAGTCAGCTTTCGTATTCTCACGACATAACGCCTGACCCTATATTATTTGGATGAGTAAATCAGTAGCTAATTGTTGTGGTGATGGAATATTGTATGATTTGAATAGCTGAATTCTCTAGTGATTTTTCGTTTTTTTTTTATATTCCGGGTCAGCTTGTACGCCTCTCGACTATTCTCACGACATGCCATCTGACCCTACAAGATTTGAATGAGTAAACCTTTAGTTAATTGTTGTTTAGACGAGATATTGTATGATTTGAATAGCTTAATTCTCTGGTGATTTGTGTGAAATTGTAGTTGTCTTCTTCTTAAATGTGGTTCTTGATTTTTAGGTTGAAGCTAAGAAGGCAGTTCCAAAGGATGATCAGAATATGTTGAATAGGAATAGTAGTAGCATTCATGGTTCTCCTAGTTCGGGTCGCACGAAGAAGATTTTTGTGGGAGGCTTAGCTTCGACGGTCACGGAGGCGGAGTTTCAGAAGTATTTTGATCAATTTGGCTCAATCACTGATGTTGTGGTTATGTACGATCACAGTACGCAGAGGCCAAGGGGCTTTGGCTTCATTACTTTTGACTCGGAGGAGGCGGTCGACTGTGTGCTGCATAAAACCTTTCATGAACTCAATGGAAAGATGGTTGAGGTGAAGAGAGCGATTCCGAAAGAGCTAACCCCAGGGCCCAACCGGAGCCCTCTTGCAGGATATAACAATGGTATGAGTAGGGCTAGTGGTTTTCTTAACAGCTACAATCAAGGTTATAATGTGAGTCCTCTAGGAGGTTACAGAGTTCGAGTAGATGATAGGTTGAGTCCAGTTATTAGCAGTCGAATAGGGGTTCCTCATTTTGGTACTACAAACTATGGAGTTGGTGTGAATTTGGAGCAAGGTCTGAGGCAAGGCTATGGTAGGAGTTTGAACATTATGAATCAAGCTCAGGAGCAAATGTTGAATTCCTATTATAATGGCAATTCAAATAGGTTCATTACTCCGATTGGCTACAGCGGAGGAAATGGAAGAGGTGATTCTCCTTTAAGCTCAAGTACGTGGAACGTCTGGGGTAACGGAAGTATGACCACTTCCATGAACTCTCCCGCCCCTGGCGCTTTCTCAGCTGGCTCGGGAATGGGGAACTTCAGAGTGGCATATGGAAATAACAACGATAATTGGAGTTCTGTTTCTGTTGCTAATCATGTTGGAGGAAATGCTCCTGGCTACACTTGTGGAAACAATAATGGTTATGCTATCAGTGAGAATGACGTTGGGTTTAGAGGAGGCTATGGAAGAAATGGAGTAGTCTCGAGTGTTGTAACACGAAAAGCATTTGCTGAAACGACCGGTGGTTATGAAAGGTCGTATAGGGACTTGTATCGTGATGAACCGGTGCATGATGATTCGACTTGGCCGTCTACCACTTCTGAACTGGATGGCTCTGTGCCTTTTGGTTATGGTCTTGGTAACCTTGCTTCAGATGATCAAGCCAAAAGTTCTGAAAATTTTCTTGCAACTAGAGGTAACACTCACAAACTTGCAAAACATTTGGTTTTCGACTAAAGACTAATGTTCGACTAATTTTATCTGTGATTAAGCTCTCAAACAATAAGAAAGAGGTTTATGATTAACTAATTGAAACAAGGATTGATTATAGAATTAAGTTCAAACAAAAGATTTCAAATCATAAAGAATATTTTGCAGAAGCACATTATTTTACTTTCAATTTCATAGTTGTTGAATGGTTGGCAAGAATTGTTGTCTTAAGACACTGAAATTTGAACCATCTGGAATTTTTTTTGTTGCTAACAGGCATTGCTGCGTAGAAGATTGTTGTTTTAGATTTTCCAACATGATTGGAGTTGAACATAATGCAATGAATCAAACATACAAACAAGGATTTGTGATTTTTATACCGCTTGCTCGCTCGTTCGTTCAGTTCATGGAACAATGATCTCATAAGTCCTTGGCTTGGTTCCTGGATCAGAAAGCAACACATGTATATCTTCGATAGAAAGGTGACAACCGAAATCGAGCATCGTGATTTTTCTTTTGTATTTGCGTTTGCGTTTTTCGTTAGCAAGACAGGTTTATTTTCATGAGCATATTTGATTGAGGCGTTAAAGCAGATTGACAGATTATAGATACTTCAGAAGAGTGATTTTCATTTTCATTTTTTTTTTTTTTTTTATAAATTTTTTATATCATGCATCTCATATCCAGTGAGGCATGGCAGTAGTAGTAATATCATCATATCATTAAATGAGAAAACAGATGATGTATTTGATTTATCTCTTTTTTCTTTTTCATGCTGATATTCATTTGTTACTCAGATTGTTTACGAGAATCAATGAAGTTGAAGAAATTACTTGGCTTTGCTTTGCTCATTTGAGATTTTTTTATCCATCTTGTATGGCCATTTGATGATTCTCATCCTTGTAGATTAGGATATGCTTTGCTTATTGTCCCTTTTTTTTTCTTTTTCTTTTTTTTTCTTTTTTTTCTTTTTTTCATCTCATGAATTTAATGCCTTGTGGTCCTTTAATTTCTTTCTTTCATTTTCAAATGCAAAATCTCTCACCCATTCCTACACATACACACACCAATATATAGATAACAAAAAAAAAAAAAAAACTTTTTTTTTCCAAACATATACAAACCTAGAAACCTGAAATTTGCAATACTACAACCAACGAGCAAACCATTTACATTTTTACGCATATTTTGGTCATGAACGCATACTTATGTTGATTGAGTTTTTGCTCTTAGCATTTTTGTTATTTTTCTTTATTTGGTTAAGTTTTTCTTTTTAAAAAAGATCAACTATCATAGGAGAAAAGGGATTCTCGAACTCGTGACTTTTTGGTTGTGAGAATACAAAGTCTATTGTGGTTAACCATTTGATTAGAAATCAAATATTATTTTAACATGGAATTGGTTTTAAAAAATGTACTTTGAAAAAATATTAAGATTAAAGATATCTTTTTATAATTTTGATATATAGATAAAAACAAATACAGTAAAAAGAAAACTAAAATAAAATGTTGGTTTGATTTTTAAAATAAAAAAACAATACAAAATATAGTTATTGCCTTTAGTTATTAAAAAAAAGCACAAAACCAAATCAATTATTAAACGGGAGTCATTTTTATTTTAAAAAATAGAAAACAAAAAATAAAAATTGAAATGGTTATCAAACTAGTTTGAGTTTGTGCGCATACAAGTGAATTACAACTATCTCTAGGTCATTTTAACGAGACTAATTACTTGTGTTTCACGTGACATGTATTTCTTTGTGTAGTTAGTTCTATCTTTATATTTAATTAAGTATTTTAACATCTTTTGCGATCTCTCAACTTAAAAAGTGCCAATACTTTTAAAGCAAGTTTATTGAATTTAAGTATTCTCCATGAAAAATAATGAGAAATCCAACTTGTATTAAAGAAATCAAAAATTTAAATATATAAAAATAGTTTATCGGGAGCACCGTAATCAAATTCTCCAAAATCAGATTTTAGTGTTTGGTTTACTCGATTGATACTCCTAAATAAAATCTTAATAAAATATTTAAAATAATATTGTATTTTTATTATAATCTATTTGATTTTAAATTATCAACACTTTTTATTTTTATTACTATTATTATTATTATTTATAAAGAAAAGATGATCACATATTTTTTAATAATTTTAAGATAGCTTAATTAAAGAAAAAGAAAATACTTGATACACCGAAAAGATTAAATAGAAAAGAATTATGAAACAATATTATATATATATAAGTATTGGATCGATAGTTTACCATTATTATTGAAAAATTGTATATTTAGACAATTTTTAAGAAATATTTGCAATTTAATGCTCCTAACTTTCTATTTACAACTTTAGGTTTCCATTAAAAAAATTCAGAAATATATTTCTTCTAAATTTTCATTTTGCCCTCCACATGCATTAATTGTCAAAATTCGAATTTCATATTATCATTAGTCACAAAATCATTTTTGTAATTAATTACAAATCAATTAATTCATTTTTTCTACATTCCATAACAATTAGCAATTAATGTATTGAATTTCAAATCTCATTTCTCATTTATCTCATTATTCCATACGTTTGCCATTTTTTCTCTCTCTCCATTTTCGAGCTTTGTTCTTCATTTCCGTCTCTTTGTTCTCCATTTTCCGTCCTCTGATTTTTCTCTCGGTATTTTGTTTACCACATTCCGCTGACCATACGATATTTTACTGCATGCATATCTTACTCCATTTACGAATGTATTTACATTTCACCACACTTATTTTAAGCTGTTTTCCAAAGTAGTTTTCAAGAAAATCATCAGCATTCTGGTGTTCATCTTCCCACATTCATTTTCGGATATGTCACATCTTATAAAGTATGGTATGTTCTATTTCGTATATGCTTTCGTTTCTGCTCATTCTCTAATATTTATGTTTCAATCCTCTCACTTTACTCATATTTCATACATTGTTATAGTTGTAAATATTTTATATATATATTCTATATATGCAAAAAAAAACTCTAATTTATTTTCTAAAAAGTTTGTTTTTTTGTAAAGGTATAAAAAAAATGCGTGTTTAAGAAAAAAACTATTCTTCCCTTTTAAAATTACCTTCATATTTTTATTTAAATTATAAATATAACAAAATCTATATCAATTTGGTTGAGCTATTATTTATATTGGCGATAGGACACAACACTTGTATCATGAGATTCTTCAGCCACATAGGCATATTTCTAATTCTACGGGATGGATCCCCACTCACTATTTATTTTATTTTATTTATTTTAATTATTATACATTTATACTTTCCGACAAAGCTTTGTTAGATTAAGTTCTTTTTGTGGGATTTCACGAAATTTCTACTACACTTTAAGGAATAAACAAATATATATTATTCTTTTTTATAAGCGGCTAAAATAAAATATAAAATACCTAAACTAACTTCTTTTTTTTTTAATTTTAAAAATTACTTTTGGACCTTATACTTTCCGTCGATATTAATTTTGGATTAAGTTCAACAATTGCATTATTTTAATTTTAAAATTAATTTTTTTTAATGGTAGGTAACAAAATATGATGCATCTTTTCATACATATATGAGATAGTGCTATCAATTTAATAAATTTTTTTGAGAATATCAAACACAAAATCTTATTCTAAAAAAAAAAAAAAATAGTGCTGAAATATATAAAACTAGCACTAATCTTTGTGGTTGGTTTCAATATTACTTCTAGCATTTTAAGAAATTATGTGTTTGATATTCTCGTGATTATCAACCACACAATTTTTTTTTTTTTTTTTTTTTTTTTTGTGTATTTCAAAAGTTATTATCCTAAAAAAAAGCTAAACAAGGTTGATTCCAAAAATAGACCAAATCCTACACTTGAGAACAGCCTATGAGAATCCAGTCCCTTCCTTTACCAGTTCTTGATAAGAAAGGCATAACATCAATTATTTGAAACCAAAAGTTTGACATTAATCACATGCCCACAAACTGTCTCCATATATACAATGGAATTGAACTCAACTAAAATTTTAGGATAAATTATAAATTTAATTCCTTTAATTTCAAGAAAATTACAATGGAGTAAATTTAGTTCATATATAGTTTGGAGAAAGTTAAAATTTTGTTTTTAGTCACTTTTTAATTTTATGAAATCTAAAAAATAATCATGGTCGATCATAATTGTTGAAAATTTAAATGTATAAAAATGGTTATTGGTGTGTTATTACGATTTGAATGAAATGATTTGTTAGACAAAAAATCACATTTATTATACATGGTTAGTAACTTGCACATATTTAATTTGTCTGCGATTGCAAACGACATGTATATTTCAGATTTATCAAATCATAGCGACGGTACTTTAAATGTTTTCAAACTATAAAGAATAAATTATGACTTTTAAAGTTATATGATTGAAGATTGTGTGCCATTGAAAACTATATGACTGATTGAAAACTTAAAGTGTAATGATCGAAGACAATATGTGTATTGATTGAAAACTATTCGTTGCATTGATTGAAACTATCATACCCCCAAGTTTTTTCTAAATTTTTATTACACTTCTCCTAATTTTCTGTTATACACGAATTTCTTCTAAAAAATTGTCATTTTTTTTTATTACACAACCTTAGATTTTATAATATGAAATGAACAAAGCATGTGCTACCAACTTTTTCACCCTTTGGCCATGTGCTTGTTAGACCCACATTCCAATTATATGATTAACTACATCATTCATAAAATTTGATTTCATTACCATTTGAAAGCTGAAATACCAAAATTTCAAATCATACTAACACACACCCATTACCAACATTGATGAAACAATCTACAACTCACAAAGTTTGTAAAATTCTTTCATGAAAGAAAAAAACATCTCAAAATGCATAAAGAGAAAAGAAAAATGAAGCCATACTACAAGCATCATCCTTTTAGTGATATTAGTTTCCTCATCCTAAAAACTAATGTCAACTGATTTTTTCACCACATGCGCCGAATCCTATTAGAAGAACGCCCTGCTACCGTAGAACACACGAGAACCGCTGCTTTTCGGCGATTGTAAGTTGGGGTCGGAGCTCGAACTACCCGAACTGGGAGGGCCATTGGTGTCAATATCCAAAGGAAGTTTCATCTTTGCCAATGACTCTGTGAACTGTTGCATACTTTTCATGTACATGTCCACTATGTCTTGTTGCACCACCTTGTCCTCTGGTTCAATGCTCACATAAACTACTGGCTTTGTAATTGTGACAGAAGAATCATTAGCCTCACCATTCTCATCATTTTGTTCCTTGTCACTTTCGGCATTCGGCGTTGGAACATGTTCTTGAGTTGTGGGACTCGATGGAGCTTCCGAGGACTCCGAGTGTGCAGGTAACAACGGTGAAGAAACCGCATCATTCGGCATGCTAGTAGGTGGAGAGTCGATCTTTGAAGCCTCACTCGACATTGAAAAGCTATCGACTGCGGGAATACCATGATTCTCACCCTCAGAAAGGGCTAAGTTCTCCGAAGAATCGGAACCTAAATTCGAACACGAAATACTGAAGTACTCAGATACCATTATCTGATCTTCATTCACAATCTTCGGATCCGGGAACTCGATCATGTCCAAATCACATGAATGCAACTCGGTTAAATCCGAATCCCCCACCGCTGCAATTGTATCGAGCCGAGCAGTAGCTACGGCAGGAATCGCCATGACCTCAGGAGAAGCTCCATCATACGAAAGTGATAGCTGCACGAACCCGGAGGGGGAATGGAACAAATCCGAAGACGAAAGAGAGAATTCTTTCTCTAACTTCCCAGTGACAACAACATCTGCTAGAGGGATCAAAGCAAAACCAAGCAACTGATCTTCAAGATAATTCTTGACCCTACTCAACATCCATATCTCGCATTTGAGCGATGTGTCGACCGACCGAACGTCGAGCCGAACTCGCTCGTTGAAAACTGGATTTCTCCCACCACCATTGATGGTTTTGGTGGAGACAGAATTTCCAGGATCAGTTGTGAAAGAAATCTTAGCATACACATCTTGCTTGTGGTAAATGCAAATGTTATGAATGTCCCTTGCTTGATGAACAAAAACCTCAACAATGCCAACAATTTCCTCATTTTCTCTCCCATTTGCCACTTCACAATCCTCCTCCTGTTCCACTGAAACAGCCAAGTTCTTAACTGGGGAAGCCATTAAAATACCTGCAAAATCCCCAAAAAATAAAACCCCAATTTCAAACTGTCAAAACGAAGATAAAGATAACGCAAGGGAAGAGGAAAAACAGCACACAAAATTGTACGTGGTTCACTAACATTGTGTTAGCTAGTCTACGGGCAGAGAGGAAGAGCAATTTTATTCAAAAAAGCGAAATACAGATTTACATAAAATATAGAATTAATGTCATAATCGGCTATTAAACCCGACAAATAGAATGCTCTGCCGAGTGCTGCTAGCGGATGCGAAATACGGATATTAACGGGGAAAGATGGAATGTGTTCGCGCATCGGAATGCAATTCGCAACAAAAACAAACGAAGTTTCTCTAGTTTCAATTTTTCTCCATTCAAGTTGGAAAAATCACGAAGAACCCACAACGAAACGGAGCAAAAAATGAAGAAAAAGGAAACAAAAAATCCCTAAACAGAAAACTAGCAAGAAATCTCTAAAAAATAGAAGATGGGTTTCAAAAACAGGAAGAACCCACAAGCTAAAAGTGAAAAAAAAAAACATAAAAATCAAATGCAATTACCAGAAAGGAGGAGAAGAATCTGAAAATACCCAAATCCAGAAACAGAGTTGTTCAAAGAATACACGTACCGCAGTGAAATTCCTACAATCCCAAGGCGAAAAGACAAAGACAAGAAACAGAGAACAGAAATACGCAAAGTAAAGAAACGGATCTGTTTGTTTGCTTGGAGGATTTTTGTGTTGTTTTTTGTTGAGATGGGGTTTTAAGATCCAGAGGAATGGAGGGTTTTTTTTTTATAAACAAATTCTGACGAAAAGTATGAGTTGAAAGTGGCACACAAATACAAAAACTTTAAGACTTTTGAAAGTGGTCACAGCAGAGTGTTTTGATTACTCTGTTTTTTTTTTTAAAGTGCTGGTATCGGCTTTTGAATGATTAACATTGCTGCCCTTTGTCCAATTATTGACCAAGAAAGTTTTAAAGTGTGATAATGCATAAAGGGTGTTGAAAGAAATTGCTCTCCGGGCCCACATGCGTTCACAAACGCACCTCGACTAATGTCACGGGGCATCCCGCCTGACCTTATATACAATATTTGGATGTCAAGGAAATCCATATGTATTAATTTGAAATCAATTCCGGCTACCATGAGATTTGAATCTATCACCTTATGCATCTGAATGTCCTTTATGATCAATTGAGCTACGGTTTTCTCTACACATGAACAAGTAGAGTGTTCATTATGTGGTATCACTTAGAGCCATAAATTTCTTTTCATTTTAAAGAAAAAAAAGACATAAAAAAAAGTAAAAAAAATTTGGCACTTTATGTGATGTCACTTAAACAACAAGTAGAGTGACTAGTGCATGTGTGGAGAAGTATTTCTCTATTTTTTATACAACTATTGTAGAATGACTTAGTAGTTAAAGATTTTTTTTTTTTTTTTATATACAATAAAAAAAACTTGGTTGTACATTATGATGCTCTTTTTGGCTAGTTAAAAAGAAACTTAAGCATATTTAAGTTGATGAGTTTAATCATGATGCCCATTTTATTGGATAAATATTTTATTTTTGAAACTTTCATCTAACAAATATTTGGAAACTACATCTATATATTTTATTTTATTTATTTATTTTAATATAAGTAAAATGGAGATATCAAATAATAAAAATTATATATTTAAATATTACTTGAAGGCTTAAATTTCAAAAAGTAAAAATAAAATATAAAATAATTATCCATTAAAGACTACACTTTTTATTTTTTAGTTTAACAATAATTGAGGGTGGAAAAGTCTAGCCGATGACTCATAAAATTACATTTTAGACCCATTAATATATATTCTTATGTGTAGCATGTAACATTTTTATCTATAATACATAATCACCTCTTTATAATAACATGCATAATAGTAATCACAAATATCTTAATTACTAATACAATAAAATATATCAGCAAATTGATATTTATAATTCTACTCCTCGTACTAAAAAAAAAATACAAATTGAGCTAACCTTATCAAGTAGTTAGGATTAAATTATTTAATTATTAGAATAAAAATTAACTAACCGTTATTTCTTTTATCATTTCGGTCAACAATTCAAAACCTAATTTCGTTAAAAAAAAAAGATTTGTTTAAAATTCCTAACGGTCAGTTCGTTATCATTTGGTTTCTTCATCAACAAAACCCTCCATTTCCATTTCGAAAATTCGATCACTGTCAGTCTCATTTGAAATTGATTCTTCAAATTTGTTTCAGAATCAGAAACAATGAAACCGAATTCAGCAGAATCAATGGCGGAGACTGGTTTCTCGAGAACCATTTTCGCCTCTTCGTTCCGAAATCTCCTTCCGAAATCCATTTCTTCGAAGAAAAAACTCAAATCAATCTCTGAAAACACTCCCCCTTCTCACCCGAACATTCCGCTTGACGACGACGACAACGACAACAAAGTTTTCAAGTCCGGAATCTGGAGTCCTCGCCACGATGCATCTCAGCCTCTTAATTTTAAGGTATCCCTAATTTTCTTACCTGAATTTCACTTCAATTGAAAGAGTTATACTGAATTTTCATTTCTATGACCGATTCTTAGGATGGAGTAATCCATGAACATTACGCCTCCCCCGATCCGTCGATCAAGGTACGATGGATTTTGTACTGAGTTCACTCTGTAGATTTGTGGGATTTTTCTTGTTTTGATTGATTGTGTGCTGAGTTTCTTCTTGTTCTTGGTGGCGTAATTTTGTAATAGGTTGTTGTGAGAATTAGACCTAATGATACAGGTAAGGAAGTGGATACGATTGTGAAGAGGATTTCTTCACATGAATTGGCAATCGGGGACCGTGAATTTTCATTCGATTCGGTTTTTTATTCGGATTCGAAACAGGTACGGCGCTTGGTTCTTTGTCTTTAACAACCAACCTGTTGGGTTTCTCAGTTATAATAATCCGAACAATGTTAGTTGGATGTCTCTAGCCGTTTCGATAACTATTTTATTTTTAGTTTATGAAAATTAGGTCCATAAGAACTACTCCAACCTATTTTGTACATTTTGACTACGTTTTGAAAAAACAAAGCAAAATTTGAAAACTTAAAAACGTACCTTCTAAAAATTTGTTTTGGTTGATATTCAAATACTTTTTAAGAGAGATAAGTGAAAACAAGCTTAAATTTTGAAAACCAGAAACAAAAATTCAAATGGTTATCGAAGGGGCATTAAGATTTAATCCATTTAAAAGTCTGTTTGAAGAATGAATGAAATCTTAGCTTCTTCTTCTTCTTATTCTTATTGAAGTAACAAAATTATGATAAGCAGTTTGATTCTCATGGCATTGTTGGTTTACTTATTTTAGGAAGATATCTTTAGGAAGATTGGAATCCCTCTAGTCAAGGATGCTTTGACTGGTTACAACACTTCCATCATGTCATATGGTCAGGTAATAGCTGATTCTCTGTTCTATACAAATTCTTTCATATCCATATTGTCACAATGTTGATAACTAACCATCTCTAAATTCGTATTTTCGATTACTTGTATCGAATCCAATAGTCGGGAACTGGTAAGACATTCACAATGTGGGGTCCCCCGAGTGCCATGATCGAGGATCCTTCACCCCTTAGTAACCAAGGCCTTGCTCCTCGCATCTTCCAAATGCTGTTTTCTGAGATCCAAAAGGTAGGTATCTATTATATCCTTTTTATCATGATGTTCAATTTGGTTAGACTTAAAGTCTTATAATATCTGGTTGTACAATTCAGGAACAAGAGAACTGTGAAGGAAAATTGATAAATTATCAGTGTCGTTGCTCTCTTGTAGAGGTATTATTCATTGTTTTCTTGAGTTTTGACTCGGATTTTGTTAATCTGTTTATCTGTCGCCTCTAATATCTCACAAGCCTGTTTTGCATTGATTTCATTCCAGATATTTAATGAAGAAATTGGGGATTTGCTTGATCCCACCCAGAGGAACCTTAAGGTGGCATGGCAGTCCATCATTCTAAAGCTTGTTTCTTCAACATTCTTTTGTCATTGCTATTTTATGTATTGTCTGAGCAATGGGGATTTTTTTTTTTTTTTTTTTTTTGCAACATTTTTCACCAGATAAAGGATGATGCAAAAAATGGACTGTATGTGGAGAACGTCACAGAGGAGAATGTGGCAAGCTATGATGATGTAACTCAGATTCTCATCAAGGTTGGTTGTGTGTTTTGCATTATTTTTTTTGAGTAAAATATAAGTTTAGTCCAGTTAGAGTTTCGTTCTCTTGGTTTCGAAAACTAGAGTTTAGTCCCTACGAAACGGTTGGAAGAAATATGGAATTTAGTCTCTATGATTTTAAAAACTAAAACTTAGTACCTGTGGTTTGATAAAACCTAAAAAATAGTATTTGTCATTTTCAATTGTTAGCGAATTAAGTTCTTGAAAGTTAGGTATTCATGTGTCAATGATGAAATTATGAATTAAGTAACTGATATAACAAAAAAAAATCATATCATTTAGGGACTAAATTTTAATTTTCAAAATCATAGGGACTAAGTTATAACTTTCTTCAAACTACAGGGGACTAAATTCTATATTTCTTCCAACCGTAAGGACTAAACTCTAGTAACTCTAGTTTTTGAAAAACTTTAACTTTCTTCAAACCATAGGACGAAACTTATATTTTACCCTATTTTTTATGATTATTCCTTTGTTTGTAACCATTTGCTTATCTTTATCTATGTACAATGCAGGGCCTTTCGAGTAGAAAAGTCGGAGCAACCACTATAAATTCTAAGAGCTCTAGATCTCATATTGTGTTCACTGTAATCATTGAGTCATGGTGCAAGGTACACCTTGATTCCAGAGTTGATTTACTTATTATAGAGAAATCTATTATTTGTGCTTCTTGTTTAGCTCTTCTGTTTCGTTAGTCTTATCAATTCTCATGTGATTTAGCTGGTTGTTGAGACATTCATATTAGTATCTGCAAATATGCAATATAATATCTCTGGATGCAGGAAACTTCATCCAAGTGTTTTGCTAGTTCAAAGACTAGCAGAATCAGCCTTGTTGATCTTGCTGGATTGGATAGAAATGTTAACGACGATGCCATGGGTAGACAATCCACAAGAGAAGCCAAGAGTTTGAAGAAGTCTATGTCACGGCTCGGGTATGAGAAACAGTGACTAATGGAGTTTCTAGAGTTCATTTTGTGCTATTGACATGATCTTGATGCAACTAAAATATCTGACAATAGAAATGGCTAATCTACCAAATTATTATAAGGCTGGAGTTTTCCCTTTTCCTTACAAGTAAGGTAACTTCTTGAGAAAAAATAAAAAAGAGAACTAATGCTTTCATGATGTTGGTGCAGGCACTTGATCCACTCCCTAACTAACGAAACTGAATTAAAAACGTCTGAAGATCGCCTGTACCGCGGTTCGTGCTTGACCCATTTATTAAGAGAGTCATTGGGGGGCAATGCAAAGCTAACAGTTATTTGTGCTATCTCTCCTGATCACAGGTACATATCATCTAAAGCATCTCTTTTTTCAAAGTACCCTGAACTTTAGTGTGTGTATGTAACTATATTTTTCACCAAGAGATATAACCAGCGAGTCAAGTTTATTCTCTTCTCAGTTAAAATTCTATTCTAGTCTGAATGTAGTATTGATTTCCTGGACCCACATGATAGGTTCTTTTTTCTTTCCTTTGCATGATATTGTAATTGCGTCCCTAATGGCTGGCATGGTGGTCAAAAGACTTGAGCTTTGAAGGTGTGCTCCTCTCAAGGTCTTAGGTTCGAGACTCATCTGGGACATAACACCTCCTGTGTATCCATTTCTTCGATGTCTCCCGGTGCCTGGCTTAGGGACGGATGTAGCTACTCTGGGTATAGTGGAGCAAAGCTCCGATTTCTTATAATATAGCTTACATGGAAAATATTGTATCATCTTGAGAAAGCATGTCCATGAATATTAAAGTAGTTCTGCTTATTTAAATGCAGCTATTCAGGTGAAACATTAAGGACGTTAAGATTCGGACAACGATTGAAATCCATTAAGAATCAACCAGTCATAAATGAAATTAAGGAAGACGAGGTTAATGATTTGAGTGATCAAATTCGTCAATTAAAGGTATCAAGGTTTACATGTATTAGTTCATTCATTCTTGAATGGATTTGTAAGTTTGATGTAGTCATGCTAATTCAAACCAAACTTTATGTTTTGGCTGATTGCAGGAAGAACTTATAAGAGCAAATGTCGACTCGGGCAAGGCAGTTCGAAAGAGTGATTACTTTCAAGGGCCTAATGTAAGAGGAAGCCTGAATCATTTAAGAGTTAGTATCAACCGCTCTCTGATTTTGCCGTGCATTGATAATGACTCGGATGAAGAGGCTAGTTGTAATGAGAAAGATGTGAGGGAATTGCATCAGCAACTTGATGATCAGTTCCATAGCTTTTCTGAAGAGAACTCAGATAGAATAGATTCTCTTCCTTTTTGCTCTGTTGGAGAAAGTTTTGCTTCATATTTAATGAGTGATGATGAAGTAAGCTATCCCCAAGCAATTGAAGAACATCAGGATGAAGAGTTTAATGACGACAAGATTACTTTAACAGATAATCTTAGTAGTTGTGATTCCAAGGTTCCTAATCTTAGTAATCTTGAAGATCCACCACTGTCCGAGTCTCCGAAAATTGGAAATTCTCAAAGGAAAAGTTTGGCGGTTGCGACTAGTTTTGCAGACCACAATGAAAACAAGATGTTAGACAGCTCTAAGTTTAATAAGGATGTACTGAGGCAATCACTGAGTCAGAGTACAAACTTAAAATCCTCGCTGCGATCGAGCAATAAGTTTACCGATCCTACTGAATCCTTGGAAGCTAGTCTTCAAAGAGGTCTGAAGATAATTGATCATCACCAGCAAAGCTCATTATTAAACAAATCTTCAGTATCCTTCTCTTTTGAACACCTAGCACGAAAATCATGTCCGGAGGTTGACAAACCTATAGCTCTTCAAACATTGGAAGAAGATAAAGCAATCGCCATTTCTTCTCCCCATCAGCTTTGTGCATCTTGCCAGAGAAGAATTAACAAAAATGACACCGATGAAGTTCTGCGTAGGTCGAAGGAACGTGTAGCAGTAAACCAATCCAGGCTTCGCGATGCTGTAGCAGTATTCAACGAGGGAGGGGATCTTGAAAAGGTATACACTTCGTCAAACAGTACGCTAGGATTAGAAAATGTTAGCACGACATAATTCTCCCCGATCATTTAAGAGATTTAACAGTTTTTGTAATCTAACTCGATACAAAATATGGATATGGTACAGAAAGCAATACACAAACTTATGGTTGTTAGTTTTATATTTAATATATAAACATATCAGCTTCTAACATTCTATAATGTGTTGAACTTCACAGGAAACTGTACAAGAGAAATGTACTATAAAGGAAGTGCAGGAGGTGCAAGACAATGGAAGAAATGGTTTCACAGATGTGTCTGAGAAGGAAGAACTTCTTAAAGAAATCCTAAATTTAAAGAGTAAGCTGCAGGCATTTTCTGATGCTTCTGCAAACAAGTCAACTGACAAGCTGAGATCCTCTCTATTGTTGTCACGCTCCATCCAGCTCGGTAAAAGCGGTCTAGGAGGAGGTCGTCAAACTATTAATGAGGAAGAACTTAAAGAAGAAAGGGAAAGATGGACAGAAATGGAGAGCGAATGGATTTCGTTAACTGATGAGCTAAGAGTTGATTTGGAATCCATCCGGAAGCGTACGGAGAACGTAGAGCAGGAACTGATAACAGAAAAGAAGTGCAATGGGGAGTTGGAGGATGCCCTTCAAAGATCAGTTTTTGGAAATGCTAGATTTGTTGAGCATTATGCTGACTTGCAAGAGAAGTATAATGAGTTGGTTGGAAAGCACCGTGCCATCATGGGAGGGATAGGTGAGGTGAAAAGGGCAGCACAAAGAGCCGGTTCCAAAGGTTGCGGCGGTTCTCGTTTTTCGAGATCGCTTGCTGCAGAGCTTTCAGCTCTGAGATTTGAGAGGGACAGAGAGAGGGAGTTCTTGAAAAAGGAAAACAAAAGCCTCAAGGTTCAACTTAGAGACACTGCTGAAGCAGTCCATTCTGCTGGGGAACTTCTTGTTAGGCTTAGAGAAGCAGAACATTCATCATCAACTGCAGAGGTAACACTTCCAACTGCTAAGTTCTCGTTTGATAATCATTTTAGTTTTTTGTTTTAAAATTTAAGCCTATAACAAAACTACCGTACCATATTTTTTTTTCTACTTGGATATCTACATCTTATCTATATTTGTAGAAACCAAACTAAAATTAAAAAAAAAAAAAAAAAAAGTAGCCTCCATAAGTTTGTTTTGTTTTTGAAATTTGGTTAGCATTTACTTACTTTCTTAAGAAAGTTAGATACACTGTAAGAAAGATGGTGCAAATGGTAGGAAATATGAATAAAAATAATCTTAAATTTCAAAAACAAAAAACCAAATGGTTATCTCAAACGGGGCCTAAGAAAACAGGTCATGTTTGTTGTTTGATGATAGTCATTAGTTTTTGTCTTAAAGTTCGACTTAAAAAGTTAGTATAATTTTCATGCTTTGTTATAGACCTTTAAAAAAAGTTTTCAAAACCCAAAGCAGGCTGTAAAATCTTGATTTTTTTTTTGTGTGACTTAAGAAATAAATGTGTCTAATATGTTTAAAAAAAAGTGAAAAACATATTATAAACTTGTGAGGAAACAATGATTGTTTTTCAGAAATGAAAAATGGATGACAAAAAGCAAAATGATTATAATAACAGTGTGGTATCTTTAGAAAAAAATATTTAGTCAAAAGAGTGAACAGATTATGGAAAATTGGGGACATGTTTTTTACATTATTTTTTTGTTGAACCAAATATACAGGAGAACTTTACAACAGTCCAGAAAGAAAACAAGAAGTTGAAGAAGCTAATGGAGAAGCTCAAGAGAAAACATAAGATAGAGATGATTACAATGAAGCAATACCTTGCAGAGAGTAAATTGCCAGCTTCTGCTCTCGAACTGCTGAATGGCGATCGCTCCGACCCTGGAACCGACAAAAGAGCCTCGCATCCGGACACGGATCAATCAAGGAGACCAGAATTTGGAGCTATATATCAAGAACAACACTACTAACTACAATGCAGTTTGAATCAATAATTTTAGAAGAAAAATCAGGACATCAACTTTGAACTTTGGTTTGTACAAAGGGGAGGCAAGGACCCTACTTGGGTCATGTGAGATGGATTTATTTATGAGAAAGTCTTGGTTTTTCATTTCATTGTAAAGATGATTTATTAAGATTATTATTTATCCAAAATTTCGACTATGTTTGGTCATATGCGTGTGTTATGAAAACGACAATCACCAATCGAATTGGAAACGTAAACAGATAATACGAAAACGAGAAAGTAGAGAAGAACATAAATCACGTTATGTAAGCTAATCCATGAGTGGAGAGAGAGAACAATATTATTGAGAGAAGTCGGATTACCGAGTTTACACAAATTAATGAATCATCTTTGAGAAAACTCGTAGGTTATAAACTTGAGCGCCTCACATGTGTGTGGACCACCAATTATGATAATTGATGAATTAACTCATAACTCTTCGTTCTACAAACCATATTATAATAATCACTTGTTATAATAATATACACTCTAAATACAAATTATCATATTCCTAATTATTATAACTTGTACTCTAAATACATGTTTTTATAACTAATAATTTGTCATTTATAATAATCTATATACTATAATAATTTATCATTTATAACTATTAATCATGGTTGATTTAAAAAAAAAAAAAAAAAAAACTATTGATCATTGTTTTGAGTATATCCTATAATTTTTCATGAGTATCCATTTCTTTTTATATAGATACCAAAATTTAGGTAAAATTCAAATATAACAAAAACTGATTCAATTAATTAAATTAATAGTTACAAAAGTGATAAATTTTAATTAAATAAAAAAAAACGTTTCATCGAGGAAAATTCATAAACTTAAATAAAATGAAATTTGCTAACACGTAACTCAGCGGCATCAATGTATATTCGATAACCAAGAGGTCACCCACTATTGATGGAGTCTATCAGATATTATTGATGGAGTCTATCAGTCACTATTGATGGAGTCTATCAGACACTATTG
>JBBMEF010000022.1:15552478-15574235 GCA_037832685.1 Sicyos baderoa
CAGGCTAGAGGGGTATTTTGGTCTTTTCGAATTAAATGACAAATAACATAAATAGATGTCAGACATGCGTTTAATTAGTTCTGTTTTTAGCCATTTTCCTAATTAATTTAGAAAAAGTAGCAATTTCCCTAGTTTGCCCTATTTTAAACTTAGTAGTGGCCCACTTTGCTTCCATTGCTTGACAAGTATTGGTATGAAAGCAATTTATAGTCCACCATTCTGTCTCAAAACAAATCTATTGGGCCCCCACAGGCCCACTCTTTTTTGTTCCTAAAAGACATTCTCACCCTTTCTCCATTCCAAATTTCTCTCTCCCTCTTTTCATCTATGGTTTTCACTCTTCTTGTTTGGTAAATTAAATTTTCATTAATTTATTAGTAATATGACTTTTTCATTTAATTAAATTATTTTATAATTGTTTTTTTCAATATTGTTTTATCAAGATACGCATGAATCACACAATTAAAAAAACACTTCGCTGCTCCCAATACTTGGTTGCCCAGAATCTACATGCTCTCCACCATTTAATTCTTGACCATAAAGGGACATAAGGAAATTTTTTTTTTTTTTTTTTTTTTTGCATTTTATTTTTGGTCCTCTTTCTCTTTATATTCAAAAAAAGAAAAAAAAAAGTATGCATTAATCAAATCCTATCAATGGGTAAACAGAAAGTAAGGTATGAATAACAACCGTGATTACATTAATGCATTCGATTTGGGTAATATTTGTAAATGAAAGACATAAAATAATAAACATACATAGTATCCCAAAGAAAGATCTAAACCACATGGGAAGAGAGAGATGGTGATAGGTGATTTGCATATGGTTACCAAATTTAATGACAGAATGATTTGGGGATAAAATTGGAAGGAATCAAATAATAATAACAATAATAATAATAATAATAATAATAATAATAATAATAGGGCTAGATGAGGATGAGAATGTGGTTGAAGATGAAGATTGAAGATTGTTGATTGTTGATTGAAGAAGAGAAAGAGAAGAAGAAACAGAAGACAGGTGGAAACCCAAAATCTGGTGAGATGTAAAACAGAAACAGCGAGTTTCCAAACCCATTTTTGTTGGTTTTATATATCTTTTTCGCTCATTTTCTCGGGACTCACAAATCGCTTTGCCCTTCCTTTTGCTCCTTCATCAAGAAAGATTTTGATCCCTTTTCTTTCCTTTCCTTTCTCAGTCAAAACGTCGTTCCCCCATTTTCACCGCCGGTTTCGCTATTCAATCGCCACCGAATTCCGGGTTTGCTTCCATTAATGATGTCCTCGATTTGTCATCAACTAAATTGTTCAGTTTTTCTTTTCTTCGTAATGGGTTTGATTTCTTTTTGAGGTCCCCTAGGCTAATCATCGAGTTCTTGTATTCTCTCTTATGGGTTTGTTTTCTTTTATGTTTTTTTTATTGTTGTGAATGAAGTTGTGTTTTGGCAGGATTAACGTTCTTGTTAATCTCCACATTTAAGATCTGTGGAGATGTCTGGATTTGAGGGCGTTGTCGTTTCCGACCAGTGGCTCCATAGCCAGTTCACTCAAGTGGAGCTTCGAAGCTTTAAATCCAGAGTAAGAATTGGGAAATCACCCCTTTCAATGTTCTTGGTATTCTTTCATCATTTCTCTTCCAATATATTCCCCTCCCCAGATGCGTAATTGCGAAATGCACGATTTGGTTTCAGTATGTATCGGCAAAGAATCAGAATGGCAAAGTGACGACCGGAGACTTGCCAAATATAATGATGAAATTGAAGGCATTCAAGGAAAGGCATAATGAAAAGGAGATCAGGGAAATCTTGAGCGAGTCAGATCCTGAGTTGAACAATGAGATTGATTTTGAATCTTTTCTCAGGGCAAGTCTATCCTCTTTCATTCTTGGGTTTATAATATAATTTTGTTGTTCTAAAGTCAGAAGGGAGGGGATTTGTTTGAGAATTATTTTGATTTTGTATAAAATGTGCAGGCATATTTAAATGTGCATGGCCGATCAGCAGAAAAAGTGGGTGGTGCAAATAACTCTTCATCGTTTCTCAAGGCCAGCACAACCACCCTTCTTCATACAATCAGTGAATCAGAGAAAACACTCTATGTGGCTCACATCAATGGCTATCTTCGAGACGATCCGTTTCTAAAGAATTATCTCCCATTAGACCCGTATTCAAATGATTTGTTTGATGTGTCAAAAGATGGAGTTCTTCTCTGGTTGGTATTGGTGTAGGGGTTGCTGTTTTCGAATTAAAAAACTCATATTCTCCTGCACTGGCATTCACATATTTTCATGACAATGCAGTAAGCTTATCAATGTTGCTGTACCTGGGACAATTGATGATCGAGCTATCAATACCAAAAGAGTTCTCAATCCATGGGAGAGGAATGAAAACCATACTCTTTGCCTCAACTCTGCCAAAGCTATTGGCTGCACAGTGGTTAATATTGGGACACAGGACTTGGTAGAAGGACGAGTACGTTAGGCACCTTTCTTTATTCGTGTTCTAGTGTATTGTGATTGTTAAGAAAGTTTGACTGAAAGCTCCTCTTTTGCAGCCGCATCTGATCTTGGGATTGATTTCGCAAATTATAAAGGTGACTTCATTACATTTGGAAAATTGTTTGAGCATTTGGTTTCAGAAGTGATTTGAATGACTCTTGTCTTGTTTCGTTGTTGATTTGCTTGCTATGGAAACTTCAGATCCAACTATTGGCTGATCTTAACCTGAGGAAGACACCTCAACTTTTGGAACTAGTCCAGGATAGTGGGGTAATGGGTTATATATAAATAATGTGCTGTGATATTTTGTTGAAATCTAGTTATCAGTGCTGTAGCCAAACCATTTTTCATTTTCTTTTCAGGATATTGAGGAGCTTATTAATTTGCCTCCAGAAAAGATTCTGTTAAAATGGATGAATTTCCACCTTCAGAAAGCAGGATTCAAGAAACCTGTTTCAAATTTCTCGTCCGATCTGAAGGTAGTATGACTGCTCTGCTCATGTCACTAGTTTTGATATGCATTACCAATTGATGGGAGTAGTTTATACTTTGGTTTTGTCCATGAGCATGAATAATTACTTAGAACTGTCTAAGATGATGGGAGTTGAGAACTGGAGCTGAACTAATGGAATTGTTTTCAGTTTCAATTATTTTCTTCCTTCCTAATTCATTTCTTATGTTTTTCAAATTCTTTTCCATTAATTTTAAACTTGTTATAGTTATAAAACACTTGGCATTGTAATTAATATCTAGTGATTTGTACCTTAGCTTCCCCTGCTCTCCATTTACATATCTTTCTGAATATTTGAACCTGGTACCTTGGTAAGAGATGGTAACTTCTGATCATATCATGCAGGATGGAGAGGCCTATGCTTACCTTCTAAATGTTCTTGCTCCAGAATTCTGTAGTCCATCCACATTGGCTACTGAGGATCCTAATGAAAGGGCAAAACTTGTACTTGATCATGCAGAACGAATGGATTGCAAAATGTATTTGACTCCTAAAGACATTGTCGAGGGTTCGTCTAATTTGAACCTTGCTTTTGTGGCACAAATATTTCACCAACGGTAAAGTCCTAAAACTTTTCATCCATCACTTATTCTAATACCACGGTAAAGTCCCAGTAGTATATTTATGTTTCTTTCAATGTTTGCCTGCTCTCTGGATTTTATTTCCAGTATTACTTTCTCTCTGATCCTGACTTGTAAGATATTTTGATAGAATGGAGGGAAGTATTGTAATTCTGTTACTTTTATTCTAAAAATAATAATTAAATGATTAATTTTGCAATTCATCACATGTTAACAGAAGATTAAATGATTTTTCAAAAAAAAAAAATAATAATATATATGTATAGAGAGAGAGAGAGAGAGAGCGAGAGAGAAGATTGAAGGAAAGAGAGGAGAAACAAAAAGCTGGGCCTTTCTGTTGTGCACTAATGAGCAAAGTCAGTCAGGATGACTCAAATACTTTATTTGTCTTAAGCTATGCTTTTATTATGTATAATATATTGTGAACTTACCTCAACAATTCTTATGCTTGGCCTTGCACTTTGGCTTCATAGATCTATTACACCTTATACTTTAAAAATAATTACTATTTGTAAGATATAGCTTTGACACTCCCATTCCTTAATTGTATATTTTATCTATGCTCTAACTTCACGGGAAGGTTTGTCCTGCAGGAGTGGTTTTGCAGTAGATGGAAAAAAGGTATCCTATGCAGAGATGATGCCAGATGATGTACTTACTTGTAGAGAGGAAAGATGTTTCCGACTGTGGATTAATAGTCTTGGAATCGTTTCTTATGTTAATAATGTATTCGAGGACGTCAGGAATGGGTAAGCAATGCAATGCCATGGACGTCTAAAGTTAAGAGGTTCCATGAAGTAATCATAATATGATTTTAGAACAGAAAGAGAGAAAAATCTGTGTAGGCTACATTGTATCACCTGCTTTCCGTTGGAGCCCTGATTAATGTGATTTTATAATCTTACGCAGATGGATACTCTTAGAAGTGCTTGACAAAGTTTCTCCAGGTTCAGTTAGCTGGAAGTATGCGTCAAAACCTCCATATAAGATGCCTTTTAAAAAAGTTGAAAATTGCAATCAAATCATACGCATTGGGAAGCAGTTGAAATTTTCATTGGTTAATGTGGCTGGAACTGATATTGTACAAGGAAACAAGAAGCTCATCCTTGGTAATTATCTGTCATGCATTGTTATTGGGATTTTGAAGTCTTTTTATAGCTTCCTCACTCAAACATGAAACATCCATTGTGTAGCACTAGCTTTGATCCAGCTCTTGCATTGCTTGAATTTCTTACCCCTTTTATTATATAGCCTATGCTTGGTGTGCAAGCTATTATAATTGGGATAATTGGTTTCGAGCTAACCCACTGGTTATTATAGCTGGTGGCCCAACCCACAGGTTAGGTTATTATAACCCAATCTAACCCCGCCCTCAAGCTGGCCTAAATGTGCCACCTTAGTTTTTCAACCCATCCTGTGAGCGATTCCCAAACTTCATTCTAGTGCTTTTTTTTATATGACTGTTTCTCGTGTCCTTGGTAGTAGCGATTGATGCCTGATGTTGTTTTCTCGTGTTGCATTCAGCTTTCCTATGGCAGTTAATGAGGTTCAATATTCTTCAACTTTTAAAGAACCTAAGATCTTACTCTCAAGGAAAAGAGATGACAGATGGTGACATCCTGAAGTGGGCAAACAGCAAAGTGAAGGGCAGTGGAAGATGTTCTCAAATCGACAGTTTTCGGGTATGAAGAAAGAAAACCATGTTATGTTCACAGTTCCAATTTTATTTAGAGGTCAACAATAATATTGTCATTTGGGATTAAAATTTTCAGGATAAGAGTTTGACGAATGGAATATTCTTCCTTGAACTTTTAAGTGCTATAGAGCCTAGAGTTGTGAATTGGAACCTTGTTACCAACGGTGAAAATGGTACATTTCATTCGTTCAATTTTAACTTTCCTTTTTAGCTTCCAATCTTTTAATCTACGACTCTGTGTCTGTGAATCCTTACTCCATTTTTTTGTCTGAAACAGATGACGAAAAGAGGTTAAATGCTACGTACATTATCAGCGTTGCACGAAAGCTGGGTTGTTCCATTTTCTTGTTACCTGAGGACATAATTGAGGTAAGGTCAACGTTATTTCGCTCCACATTCTATTTGCGTGGACTGTGTAATAAGACAAGTACTCATCCCTTATATGGCTATCGCTAATATTTGTGATTATGTTGTGGCAGGTGAATCCTAAAATGATCCTCACATTAATTGCCAGCATTATGTACTGGAGCCTTCAACAGCCTGTTGAAGAAATGGATATTTCTCCTTCTCCAGCCACAGCAAGTACTATCACGGATAGGTCGACTACCTCATCCATCAATGGTGAGGATGAGAGCTCCTCTCTCTGCGGTGAAGTTCTGAACTTAAGTTTAGACGATACTGCCTCCGATACCACAGTCTCCTCCGTGGTCGAGAATGAAAGGGATCTGGTGTGATAGACCTCAATGTGGTGTTACGTTTCTGGTTAAATAGATGCAGCAAAATGCACAACACAAGCTTTTGATGAGAGAATAAAATGGAAAGAAATGGTTACAAAGAAAGACTAAATCGGCAAAAATTTAGCCTTCCAAGGACGTGGATGGAATAATGGGCTGAATCCCACATTATCTTCAACAGTTTTTTTTCTTGTAGATAATAGAAAAGTTGATGTTGAACAAGTAAAGTCATATATAACACTTGGGTTTAGTTTACATATTGTAAGATGAGTAGTTTCTCTTTGGTGGGTTAAAAAATCTCTTTTGATCCCTAAACAAATTTATATCTTAAAATTGTTATTTGTAATGATTTTGTTTGTATACTTTCAATTTAAAAGTAGTCCATAAATTGAGTTTGTAACAGTCAAACAAAAGTGTAACAATGTATTTTTTATATTCTAACAAAAAACGGGTTCTTTACACTTTGTAAGTTAGTAATCCAGTATCCAAGAGATTAAAACGTTAAATAATAAAGATCTATATTAAGTTTTTTATTAGTTTGTACTAAATGGTTGCAAATTATAATCTCCTTGAAAGTAAGGGACCAAAAGTGATTCTGAACCTGGGTTTATGATTGTCTGTCAGAGACATATGCAGAAGTAGATAGGCAAATAAGAGCTTAATGTTCATAATTCAATGTCACAAAAAAAAAAGAGTGAAACTACTGGACACAATAGTGAAAGCACCACAAGGAAACAAGCCAGTAAGATTAATGAAACGAAACACAATTTAATCCCCATTTTTTAGCTTCCCCACATCTCCACCACTGCCGATGAGTTACGCTGGATTTCGAGTTTGATCTGTCTAAAATTTCTATAAAAATTGCATCTCACTAATAACGGGTTTTTGTCAGTATATTACCCAAATTGCTTCTCAACTTTTAGATCTGAGGTTTAACGAACTTGAAGGCAGTTCAAAAGGATCTTGACATTTTCTCAAAAATAAAATGAATGTTTTCGAATTAATTCATTTTTTATAATTTAACCAAATAATATAAAGCTTAATTTCTCAAGATTTAGAAAGGTATTTTTAAATGGGATGATAGCAGTTTTCACTGGAACTCTAAGCATTGATTAGCAGAGGAAAACTCCCTTTAGCCCAAATCAATCCAACCTATTTATACCTAAAATACAAGATGGCAGACTAGACACACCAAGCATTGTCAAAACAGTGGTAAGCAAAATGGAACCAAGTTCAAACGACTATCATATATGAATCAGGCAATGTCTATTCATATTGAATGCACACCAAAACCAAAACCAAAACCTAACAACAGCATAAGCATCGACGGAGTCACTAGAATCTGAAAGCACAAAGGTACTTGCAAATCACAAACATTACCCTTACACAGTACATGTTTATCACTGATACTGATTATACAACTAAACAAACTCGGAATCAGGTCGAGATCAACGTCACTACTTCACTTCTCACTTCATGTTAATCATTCCTCAGCTGCAGGTGAACGGCTGCAACACCAAAATAAAAAGGCCTCATAAAACAACAAATTTGGTAAGAAAATAAATGATGATAAGAAAACAAACTTGCAGTACAAACCTGCTATATCCCCGAGGCTTTGGGCTCTGAGTCCCATCGTAATTGGGACTATCTCCACGCTCTGCTACAGCATCTAGCTGCTGGTTATGACCATTGTCAGGGTTTGATCTCTCTCCATCACGAGGACTATGGCTACGGCTACCGCCTCGTCCATCAATAGGACTCTCTCTTTCTCTCTCATAGGGGCTGCGACTTCGGCTGGGGACTCGGTCATCATTCACTCTTTCCCTCTGATGCGGTGGACTATGGCTAGGGGCTCTAACATGGTCAACTGATCGTTCTCTTTCTCTCCTATAAGAACTATGATTCGGGCTTCGGCCACGACCATAATCAGGAGAACCCCTCTCCCGCTCACTCTGATAAGGACTCGGACTACGACGACTTCCGTAATCAGGACTAGCTCTTTGTCTCCTATATGGACTGCGACTAATACCATTGTTGCCATAATCAGGGCTTCCTCTCTCTCTTCTATAGGGACTTGGGGATCGTCGTTTTCTATCGAGAGACCTGTTCCGGTTCCTATCGGGACTATATCCATTTCTTTTCTCATCATCATCTCGAGATGCATATTCCACCGAAATGACTCGATCCATCAATTTGCTGTACACAATAATAATATTATTAAACAGCAGAACAATAACTAAAAAAGTAACCAATGGCCATAACAAGTGAAAATATCCATGTAATTTTCCCTTAGATGGTCTCAGTGATAAATAAAGCTTCAATGTGATGACCGTATTACTCAGTCTCAAATAACATGCAAATCAATGATGGAAAATTCACCTCATGTTTGTAACCTCCAATGCTTTAGTGGCATCCTCCTGCAATTCATACTGGACAAATGCAAAATTCCTTCGAATCCTTACACTCAATATCTTACCATAAGGATCAAAGTGCCTCTCCAAATCCCTTGTCCTAGTATTATATGGGTCAAAGTTGATAACAAATAAGGTCTTTGAAGGTCTTGTATTAGTAGAAGATTTCCTCGAACCTCCTCCACCTCCATCTCCACCTGGTCTTCTAATGCCACGCTCTTGCTACAGAGAAAAATGAGATTGAAAATTGATTGAAATACAGTTTGAAGGTAAATGATATAAAAATAAAAGTTCCATATATGATTGAAAAGGAAAGAGATCATTATTCATTAGAAGCTGTGTCATATCAATGTATATTACCTTGGTCCACTCAACACGTAGTCTGCGACCCTTTCGGCCAAATTCTCTCTGATCCAGTGCACGGATAGCATCCTCAGCATCTCTCTCATCCTCCATGTAGATAAAAGCAAAACCTGTAAACCCATAAAACATCCAAAACTGCATAAACTAATCATGCATCTATATAACACCAAAGAATTCCTCAAAATGCAATATCAATTCCCTCTGTCGAAGTATCCACCGACCCAAACAAATTCTTACCATAAGAAAGAAATAATTACAACCACCGTGAAATCTATAAACTAAGTTACCAGTGAATTTAGCAACAGACCTTGTGTAATGAACTAAGTGGTGTGAAGGAGCAATAATCCAAAACAGGATGTCTCATGATAGGTCTACGAATAGAAAGAGCCTTCTCCATTATTCTGCAACCTCAGCTGAGGTTGATTATGTTTCGAACTTGAAATAATGTATGAATGGCAGGCAAAAGTCATGTGGAATGGAAACTGGAATGCAAATTGTCGGAGGAAAATGTAAGGTGGAAGTGCCATTGAGGATCAGTATGAATGTTGTTGGAAACAGGAAGAGGAAGCTTGTCACAGGCAGAAATCTCATTCTGAAGTGCCATCCTTATCCAAGAAGATTATGAATATGCAAAGAAAATCCTGCACCAAAGAAAATTCTGGCCAAGGTGGTTTAAGATTTAAACAAATACGCTCATCTTTTCTCAATTTTTTTTTTTTTTTTTGATTTTTAGAAACCCCATTACAACTCAACAAATGTTGTCTTCTCTAATTTCATATTGCTGGATGGATGATGAGCGTACTGCAAGGCGCCAAATGAAAGGGAACGACCTCTTCTTTGGGGGATTTTCGAACGGCTGAGTTTCCATGCCGATGTCGAATCCGATACTCCGGTAGTGGATTATGAGTAAGTTATTGAATTCAGTATATTACATAGGTAAAGATAAGCAAGTGGTTTGCATCGTCATAACGAATTCAGGAATAAAAAATTAAAAAAGAAAAAAAAAAAGACGTCCTCTTTTGTGTTTCTATTAGACAACCTATAAGTTCCTTGTTAAAGGGTAAACAACAAAACAAAAAACAAAAAACAAATGGATATGCTTACCAGATTTCATATCTACTCGATCAACCTTTCCATATCGACCAAAAAGTCTTTCCAGATCAGGCTGTCGAGCATCATACTCGAAGTTTCCACAAAAAATCGGCTTCATAGTACCTGAACGGAAATCAATTAAGATCAACGAGAAAAAAAAATGGAAATGCAACATCAGAGTTGATGAAACCTAATTTCGGTCCATGAACAAGACAATTATTCCTAAATTAAACCTAAAGGAAAAAGGTACTGAGAAATCCATCAAATCAGCTATGCACTTACCTCTGCAAACAAGTCGAGGATTGTATGTCGAATTATTTTTGCGCCGTGGAGAGTTTCAGGAGACCGTCGGGGTGGATTGACGCAGTGCGGATTCGCCGGAGAGGCTGCGAGTGGTGGACAGAGGGCTGCGGCTGTGGGACAAATGGGCACTTTTAGCTTTAGGGTTTCTTTTTTAAACTACTAATTTGAAATTTTGTTGTTTACAATGAATTTCGAATAATTATTTCTCTATAACAAAAAAGCAAGAAAGAAAGACTCAAAAGAATAATTTCTAATGAAAATTATTCACTTGTTTTCCCTTTTTTATAAAATAGAAATACGGTGGTGGAGAAAAAAAATAATAATAACTAATAGAACGATAAACTAAAAAAAAACTAAATTATCTAATGGGTGGTGACGCGATTGGTGATCTGGTTTGATGTTAATCCATTTTCATAATCACAGATTCAATTCGTGGAATCGGTATTTGTAATCCCCATTCTCCCAACTTGTACTAGAAAAAAAAAACTAATCTATCAAATAAAATTGAGTTTTTGTTTGATGAAGTACCCTAAATTTATGTTTGCTAAGCTATTAAGAATGTAGAAGAATTTAGGTGCACTTCAGGTAGCACCTCACCGTAATATCACTCATGTGGCATTTTTGGTACCACACATTTCATCTCTCTTTTTCTTACTTAATATTTATTATAAAACGTAAAATATAATAAAAATGTGGCTCCAAATGAATGACATGATGGTGGGGTGCTATCCAAATGTGTGGCTCCAAATTCCCTCTCAGGAATGACGACTTTTTTTTAATGGCAAAAGGATTTTTTTTTTCCTTTTCTTTCGAGTACCAGCAAAGAAGATATAAGATTGAATGAGTCGGTGGTGCGTTATTTATCTAGTTTGGTGTTAATTTATTTACACTCTACAATAATTTTTAGGTCATCCATTATAATTATATCATTTTTTTTAAAAAATAATTGGTTTATAACATTTTTTTTTGTACTTTTTTTTCTCCTTATTTCAATAGTGTCCTTCCCTCTTCCTAACATATTCATGATTTCCGTGCCCCTCTCCGGCACCTAATCTCTTGAATCTTCATGTTCCTCTTCTTCGGAATCGCCTTTACCATTTTAGTTCAGATATCAATTAGAATTGTCAAACTTCACAAATCGAGAATGTTGCACCAATTCAATCGTGGGGCATATATTATAAGATGAAACTCATCTTCAACCTCATAACTTGTCGGAATTCAGTCGGCATAAAAATAAATCGACGCTTCAAAATTTATGCACAAATCGCTACCGATAAAACAAATCGTTGCGAACATCAACTTTGAGGTACGAGGTCGCCAAATTTTTTTGTCAAACTCAATTAATTTTAATCCACTTTTAATATAACTTTTTACTGTGCCTTCAAAATTAAATTAATATAATTAAAAAAGGAAGAATATTATTAATTTTGTCAAGAATTGTTTAAAAAAATTAAAATACTTTGAAAATAATGATTTTGTAAGTTTTTAACCGATAATTTGCAATTTTAAGCAAACTAAATATTTTATTCTAACTGACGTTGAAAGGTTACAAATAATTTGGGTTTGGCGTAATTTAATCTGTAATTGTTCCTCAATTAAAGAAATAAGATGTTGACTGATTTGCACACATTCTACTTATTGCTCCACTCACCACAAAACCGATCTGATGAAGCTCTAATGGTAGAAAACTATCTAGGGGTCGTCAGTTTTCTAGAGAATATAACTATGTAGCTATAATCAAGAGAAATCCATTTCTTGAAGTGAAATTCCGGGTATTTAAACGACAACACAATGTAACCGAGATTGTAAGTTGAAAACAACACCATCAGAAACAGAATTCCAGGAATTCCAGGTTATTTCATCTGATTCTGATGTCTTAGTAGATATCGATGCTGTTTGCAAGGATCCTCCTGACTTGTCACTAATAGATCCAATGTGTAATTACTAATTGCCTTGACAAGTCTTAATTGGATTCATCCCACTTTTCTTAGGTCATCCCTATTTGCTTCCTATACTTTTAGCTTGCATTGCTTCTTCTATTTTAGAGGAATGTATTTTCGAATTACACGGCATCATGAGGAAATCTCTAATTAAATTAAATATCTAATAACGGCATATCCATATAGTGACTAGAGTAGAAACTGAAGCATAGTATTTGGAAATCACAAAACAATATCCTTACAATACATGTTTACCTCTGATACTGATTATACAACTAAACATACTCTGAAGCAGATTGAGATCAACATAACTTCTCACTTTATAAATCATCATCATTCATTCCTCAGCTTCGGGGGAACGGCTGCAATTCCATAAAACATGAACGCATAAGAAGAAATTTTTCGGAAGAGGGGTCAATAATAAACAAAATAATAAAACGAACCTGCTATATCCCTGATGCTTTGGGCTCTGAGTCCTACCGTAACTGGGGCTATCACCTGGTTCTGGTAAACTTAGCCGCTGCTCATGACCATTGTCAGGGTTTGACCTCTCCTCTCTATCACGAGGACTATAGCTACTGCCACGTCCATCAGCAGGGCTTCTCCTTTCTCTCCCGTAAGGACTGCGACTTCGGTTGGCGACTCGATCATCATTTGCTCTTTCCCTCTGATGAGAAGGACTGTGGCTAGGAGCCCTAACATGGTCAGTTGATCTCTCTTTCTCCCTCCTATAAGGACTATGATTGGGGCTACGACCACGGCCATAATCAGGAAAAGCCCTCTCCCTGTCTCTCTGATAAGGACTTGGACTACGACGACTTCCATAATCAGGACTAGCCCTTTGTCTCCTAGAAGGACTGCGGCCAGTACCATTGTTGCCATAATCAGGGCTTCCTCGCTCTCTTCTAAAGGGACTTGGGGATCGCCGATTTCTATTAGGAGACCTATCACGATCCCTATCTGGACTATATCCATTTCTTTTCTCGTCGTCATCTCGAACGGCATATTCCACTGAAATCACTCGATCCATCAATTTGCTGTCCACAATAAAAACAATAACTGAACATGTAACCAATGGCCCATAACCAGTGAAAATATCAATGTCATTTTCCATTACATGGTCACAATGATTAATCAAACTTCAATACGATGACCGTATTACTCAAATATAATGCAAATCAATGATAGAAAACAGACCTCATGTTAGTAAGCTCCAATGCTCTAGTGGCATCCTCCTGCAATTCATACTGGACAAAAGCAAAATTCTTTCGAATCCTTACACTCGATATCTTACCATAAGAATCGAAGTGCCTCTCCAAATCCCTTGTCCTAGTATTATATGGATCAAAGTTGATAACAAATAAGGTCTTTGAAGGTCTTGTATTAGTAGAGGATCTCTTTGAACCTCCTCCACCTCCACCTGGTCTTCTAACGCCACGCTCTTGCTACAGAGAAAAATCATGATTGATTGAAATATAATTTGAAGGTATAGTAAATAAAACAAAATAAAAGTTCCACAAAGGTTTGAAAAGGAAAGAGTTCATTAGAAATTGTGCCATATCAATGTATATTACTTTTGTCCACTCGACACGTAGTCTACGGCCCTTTCGACCAAATTCTCTCCGATCTAGAGCACGGATAGCATCCTCAGCATCTCTCTCATCTTCCATGTAGATAAAAGCAAAACCTGTAAATCAATCAAACATCCAAAGCTAAATAAACTAATAATGGCACTATGAGATACCAAAAATTCTTTTTTTATAGATAGCAAAGAATTCCTCAAAATGCAATATTAATTTTTTCTCCGAAAGAAATATTTAACAAACCACAAAAATCTCTTACCATAAGAAAGAAATATTTGCAACCACCGTGAAATCTATTAACTAAGTTACATTGAAATTAGCAACAGACCTTGTGTCGTGAACTAAGTGGTGCAAGGAGCAATAATCCAAAACAGGATGTTGTCTCATGGTAGGTCTACAAATAGAAAGTGCCTTCGCCATTATTGTGCAGCCTCAGCTGAGGTTGATTATGTTTCAACCTTGAAACAATGTATGAATTGTAGGCAGGCAAAAGTCAAGAGGAATGGAAACTGGAAAGTGAAGTGTCGAAGGAAAATGTAAGGTGGTAGTGCCATTGAGGATCAGTATGAATCTTCTTGGAAACAGAAAGAGGAAGCTTGTCACAGGCAGAATAGTCAATTCTGAACAGCCATCCTTGTCCAAAAAGATTATGAATATGCGAAGAAAATCCTGCACCAAAGAAAATTCTGGCCAAGGAGGTTTAAAAAGTACCCTCTTCTTTTCTCAAAATGTTTATTAGAATCCCCCACCGAAAGCTCGACAAATATTTCCTTCTTTGATTGCCATATGCTAGATGATGCACGTTTGTACTGCAAGGCACTAAATGCGATTGGAACAGCTGAATTGCCAAGCCCATGTTGAATCCACCCCTTTCTTAGAGGACGCGTCGTGTGAGTAACTTCTTCAGTTCAGTATTTTGCATATATTAAAGTTTAACAGTGACTTTGCGAACTGCAAGTGCCTCGAATTGACATGATGTTTATTTTTTTTCCGCAGTTGATAAGTAATGACATGATACAAGTTATGCACTACTTTAAAACGAATTCAGGAATCAAAACACTAACGTATTCTTTTGTGTTTGTACTATATGCGTTATAAAGTTAATCCAAAAAGAAATGAAAAGACGAACAGATATATTATATTTACGGGTAGAGAGAGACTCACCAGATTTCATATCTACCCTATCAACTTTGCCATATCGACTAAAAAGTCTTTCGAGATCAGACTGGCGAGCATCAAACTCGAAGTTTCCGCAAAAGATCGACTTCATGATTAGTACCTGAACAAAAGTTGTAAAAAGAAAACGAGATTTGAATTGAACACATCCCTCACATGATAAAAGAATAGCAATTGTGAAGAAACAAAAATAGAATCCGGCCTGGAGGGGGTCTCCCTTAAAGTTAGAGTAATCATAGATTAGGAAGCAGATTGAAGCACAGAATTCATGATTTGACAAATAGATGCGCAAGTTCAAGTATGGAAATAAGTGGAAGAATGACCGTGAGAGTGGATGGGTGGGGGAATGGCAGATCCAGGGAGGCGAGGGTTTGGTGGATGCAGATCTGAGTGCAGCCGGGACAGGCCGCTCAGCAGATGAAGGGAAAGCACCACTGTTGCAGATCTCACCTCAACACGCACTCACCGTCGCCTCGACTCAATACTACCCGGTACTACCAGATGGAAGTGGTTCATATCATCGTGTTTTTGCAAGGATTTGTACGAATGCCGGGTCGGGTCGGGTCGACCTGGAGAGGAGAAGAGATCAAGCCCAACAGTGGCCCGATTATGGTTTGGTTTTGCTATGTTTTCCATCTATATTGGGCTTTTTCAGATGTTTTCGAATTTTTGTGCTACTTTTTTCCTTTTTTTTTATTTACAAATATATTTTCTATCAATTAATATATTACAGTATTTGTTTTTTTGTTTCGTAGGTTACAATATTATTATTATTATGGGAGGATTTAAACTCATGACCACTAGATTATGATGAGAAGATTCGAACTCACGACCTTCTTGTCCATTCTTATTATTTTCAAATATATACATAATATAAATAAAAATTATATGTTTGAGTTAGATATAGCTCAGGTTAAGTATTGTTAATATTAATCGATAATAAGGCGAGAAGGTGGTGAAGAAGAGTGAAAAGAAAAGAAAGAAAGGAAATTGCATAAACAGAAGTAACCACAAATCTGTTGGGTGGGAAGAGGAGGGAGGCTCCTTCGTTTGGTTTTTAATTTTTAATTTTTCTGCCGAACCCAAAATTAAACCCATCATCTCCTTCTCCCTTTTTTCTGATTCACGAACGACAAACATTTTTAGGTTTTCTTCCCCCCTTCGCCCTCTCTCCCTTTCTCTCTCCGCCATTAACAACCCCCGACTGAGCTTCATCCCTAAGCTCACCTTCCTCTTCGCCTCAGGTACTCTCTCTCTCTCTCTCTAACTCTTTCTCTTTTTAAGCTTCAGATTCACTCTGCATCAGCTCCCAGCTCGATTTCCCACTGCTTTCTTCTTCGATTTGGGGATTTTCGTTTTATTTCTACACTCCAATTCTATGCTGCTGCTTCGATTTCCTTCTCTTATCTTCTAGGTTTAACCTCGCCTTATCCCACACTTCTTCCAATGGGCTCACCCTTTGGTTTGATTTCTGACTCCCAACTGTTTGCCCTTTTGCCCCCCTTCCTCCCTGTCTCTGTGTTTTCATTTATTTATTTATTTATTTTTATTAACATTTTCTAATCTATTATGAATGGGGGCTATTTACGGACCAACGTCTTCTGTTCAATACTTAGGTTAACCTGTTATTGGTGCCAAAACTGAATTCCTTACTCCTCTCTTTTCTTCTTCTGCTCACAGTCTGATGTTACAACACTTTCTGGCCTTCTCTACATAGCTGCGCTATGGCTCTTCAAACTTTTGGAAAAGCCCCAATGTTTGACGATGACGACGACGACGTCCCAATTGTTTTCAAAAGAAGTAGTGCATCTAGGCAAAACCAGTTAGATTCGGAAGCTAAGCAGAGGTTGAACAAGTTAACGGGGAAGCAGGGTTCTGATGTAACTTCGCCCAATGGTCAAAGCTCTAATGCTAAAAAAAGGACGACTTCATTGTCAAAGCCATCGCCCTTCAAATCTGAATTAGGAAGCCAGAAAGCATCCAATTCCGCAATCCAGGCACCACTGGCTAAATCACCAGGCACGGCTTTGAAAGTTTCAGATTCTATGGATAGCCGACCCAAAAGTTTGGTAAATGCTGCTCTGAAAAAGGAGAATGATAAACATCCTGCTCAGGAAAGTAGTGACTCTGAAGATGATAAACCATTGAGTTGTAGATTGAAAGGGAACTCCAACCCCCCCAGTAAACAGCTTACACCAACGGTACCAAAGAATGAGGTCAAAAAATCATCAGGAGATTCTGATGATGAAATTCCTTTGTCATCAAAAATTAAAATGAACTCTGCTTTAGGGGGGTCTGGTGGTAAACAACATGGTTTTGATGAAAAGAAGCCATTGGTTTCAAAAGTTCATCAGAATGGTTCAACCTCAAGGGATAAGCTGCAAAAGCCTGCTGTTGTTTATGGCAAGAGACCTCTTCCTAATGCAGATTCCCATTCATCTCCTCAACTTTCAGTAAAAAAACCAAAGCTTTCTGACTCATCTACTTCTTCGAGTGTTAAGATAGCATCATTGAAAGCAAAACAAGAAGTAGATGATGACGATGACGATATCCCTATTTCACAGAGAATGAAGAAGATGGCTGCATCAGTGAATAAGTCATCAAGTTCTAAGCAAACAGTATCCAAAGTTGCTTCTTCTTCAATTAAGAAAACATTCAAGAAATTTGAAAAGCCAGTCAAGAAATCTAAATATGGAAAGTCCACAAAGTTGCTGCCCAGTGCTGGTGATGGACAGAAAAAGTGGACTACCTTGGTTCACAGTGGTGTCATTTTCCCACCTCCATACCAGACTCATAGGGTGAAGATGCTTTATAAAGGGAAGCCTGTTGGTTTGACTCCTGAACAAGAGGAGGTAACCCTCCACATCACACGTGTTGCATGCACAGCGTGTATTTTTGTCATGCATGGTTCATTTTTACGGTCAAATTGTGGAAAAGTCTTTGGTTTATATGAAAATTTGTTGTTATCAGGTTGCAACCATGTTTGCTGTGATGAAGGATACGGATTATATGCTAAAACCAAAATTCAAAGAAAATTTCTGGAATGACTGGCGGAAGATACTTGGGAAGAACCATGTCATTCAAAATTTGGATGATTGTGATTTCACCCCAATATACGACTGGTATCAGACAGAAAAGGAGAAGAAGAAGCAGATGACTTCTGAAGTAAGTTCATGATGTTTCAACCTTTCTGGTTGTTTATACATCTTTCCATCATTTACGAGTTTGATGCGAACATTGTTTCTCCAGATCTCTACATCTCTCTTGGGTCTCAATGTTTCTACATTAGCAAAACCTTAGATGTATGAATGTTTTCAATGAAAAAGAATGAACAATTTCTTCATCCAAAAAAAGAAAAAGAATGAATAATTTCGTTTCCAAATTTTATGAACTTTTTTTTTTCTTTTTCTCTTTCTGGTTTACTTTAGTTTTTTCATACATCCGTTTTTTTTTTCTTTCAGGTCTTGCTTAACTCAAATTTTAGATTTTCTTTTCATGTCTTGTTTAAATAGATACATTGCCAAGGTGTACTATCAAAGTGGCTTTGTTTCATTTCACATCGTGAACTATTCATTTTTGTTATAATAAGACCTATTTATCATTCAGGACTTGTCATTTTTGGCTTCCACTACAACCATAATGGTTACTTCTAAATGATATACAATCCAACGTGTGTGTATATATATATATATATTCTATTCTAATTAAGATTGAACTTGATCCATATTGTAACGCTGTCATCCTTAATTTGATTGATCTGCAATTTTGTATGAAGCTGTGAGCTTCAGGCCTTTTTCAGGCATTCGATTTCATTAATTTTGGTTTCACGTTTCTGGATTTTGTTTGTCCAGGAGAAGAAAACTTTGAAGGAGGAGAAACTTAAACAAGAGGAGAAGTACATGTGGGCTGTTCTTGATGGGGTTAAGGAGAAGGTTGCTCTCATTAACCTTTTTCTGCTTTTTTTACTTAAATAACTTTCGATTGTTACTCTAACAATGTACTTGATACTGTAATTGCTTCTTGCATTTTATGTTAATCGCTAATTGGAAATTGTATGGCATTTATGAGTCATTGGATTGGATTGCCACTAACCATGGAACCATCACTAGAGGACAAAATTTTAATTTCAAGTTTGGTTCTGAAGTCAGAATGGTGTTATGTATACCCGTACTCTGAAAACCAAAACGAAAAACTTTGCCTGTTCTAGTGCCTAGAAAGTTGTCTTAGTTTTTGAAATCTTGGTCAACACTACTTAAATACAAACAACAAGATTTTCACAGCAATGCCAGCTTAGAGGAGTGATGCATACTGGTAATGCAGATACTTCTTTACGCTTATGTTGTGCCTGATTCCCCTCATGTTTGCTTCATTTTAAGTTACGTAATTCATGCCATAGTTGTTACTGTGTACTTAGTAAGTTCGCCATAGCAATCCATTTTATCTTCAACCTTGTCTATTGAATCATTACAGTAGAGCATGTACACATTTTCTGATTCTTAATATGGATCCCAGGTTGGGAACTTTAGAGTTGAACCACCTGGATTGTTCAGAGGCCGTGGAGAGCATCCAAAGGTACAGTGTTTAGTCATCAGAAAGTTACATACTTACTGACGTTTATTCTTCTAGGTATTCCATTGGGAGATGAGTATATGCTTTGGTATTTGGTTGTTCATAGTTTACCTTTATGTGAAGACTTGTTACTTGATTCAGCTTTTAAAGCTTGGCTGTCTTTACAGATGGGGAAACTGAAAAAACGCATTCGCCCCAGTGACATCACAATTAATATTGGAAAAGATGCTCCGGTCCCTGAATGTCCTATACCTGGTGAAAGGTTTGATCCTTTTTTACACCACTGTACATAAGTTGCATAAAAAATATTGCATAATAAGGGTTCTGTACGTGTCTAGAAATTCATGAGACACGCTTGAACTATATCAGAAGTTCTTTGACAGGTGGAAGGAAGTGAGACATGACAATACGGTGACATGGTTGGCTTTCTGGAATGACCCAATAAATCCAAAAGAATTCAAGTACGTGTTTCTGGCTGCTAGTAGTTCATTGAAAGGCCAGAGTGACAAGGAGAAATACGAGAAAGCAAGGGTGCTCAAGGTCTGCCATTCATTATAATTTTATTTTACAATTCTTTGTTGAAGTTAGTTGTAGTATGGAATCATCATGCCTATTGAATCCTTGCTGTTTGTGTAGGACTACATAAAAAACATAAGGAATGCGTATACAAAGGATTTTACAAGCAAGGACCCTACACGAAGGCAAATTGCAGTTGCTACTTATCTCATTGATAAACTGGCTCTCAGGGCTGGGAATGAGAAAGTAATGTCATCAAGCCTATATATGATTCCCATGCGTGCTATATTTTATGTTTTTCAACCATTTTGATCTTGAAGTCGTTGGTTGCCTACTGCAGGATGATGATGAAGCTGATACAGTTGGCTGCTGTACACTGAAAGTAGAGAATGTCAAAGCAGTACCTCCTAATCTTTTGGAGGTAAGTATCTTTAAGCTTATTGATATAGTTTCTTTTTGAAAGTGGAGAGTTGTCCTGTTTTTAATGCGCACAAGAGATGATCAGTTGACTCTTTAAATTCAGTTCAACTTCCTCGGTAAAGATTCAATCAAGTATGAAAATACGGTTGAGGTTGAGCTCCCAGTTTTCAAAGCAATCACGCAATTTCAAAGTGGTGAGCTTGTTTATTTCCCGTTTCCTTTTTTTTTTTTTTTAAATACGAGGATGCATTTATTGTCATAACTGAGGCTGTAGTATCATGTTTTTACTTGCTTTAGGAAAAAGTGGAAGTGACGATCTTTTTGACAAGCTGGATACGAGTAAATTAAATGCTCATCTGAAGGACCTCATGCCTGGTCTAACCGCCAAAGTGTTTCGTACATATAATGCTTCGATCACACTTGATGACATGGTAAAATATATGTGGAGCATCAGTTTTTTAATCTCCCCGTAATTTGTTGCCAGGAACTGATTCTGAGTTCAAATTTCATTGCAGTCTATGAGTAAATGAATTTATCATTTTCTATACGAGGAGGCATTAACGTCATAACTCTAGCAGGATATTTGAAACTTAAACCGTATTCTTTTTAGTCGAAATATAGGAATCTCCATTCTTTCGATGTCTCTCGGTGCCTGGCCTAGGGACGGGCGCGGTTATCCCGGGTATAGTGCAGCGAAGCTCCGTTTCCCTGTTTTTTTTTTTAAAGAAATAGATATAGGAATCTCATTGTCCCTAATATTGTTCCCAGGCATTCCATCCTAGCAAATCAAAACAATCTCTCTTGTTCTCCCAAGCTGAATACTACCTCCTTCACTTCATTCCTCCTCTACCAATACAAAATCCCGGTTTTAGAACTATTATTCTCAACTCTCCATCTTCCTCTTCTGATGACACTGAAGTTCTATGAACTATTTGCCATTGTGATCATTTTTTTTCCTTAAAATTTATCGATTAAACTGTAAACACTCGGCTACTCAGTCGTAAGCTTGGCTCAGACAAGGGAAATTCAATGAGGCATCAAAGTTTAGATGTTTGGTAATAGGTGGTAAAATCATTGTCTTCAAAGTTATTATAAACATGCTACATTGAATGAAGAAATGCAGTTCGATGGAGTTTTAACGGAGATGTACTTGGATCTAGTTGACTAGGTTGAGTTTATATGAAGCATTATGCTTCTTTTCCAAGACAACCTGCTTACTTTTGTGGTTTTCCTTTTGTTTTCTTTCCTTATATTTAATTTAAATTGCTAATAGAGCTCTATCCCTAAATTGGTGTGCCATTTGCCGTAATGATTCTGAATCTTTATCGCACCTTCTCTGTTCGTGTACCTACGCTACATTATTCTG
>JBBMEF010000022.1:15596583-15610611 GCA_037832685.1 Sicyos baderoa
GACGGCTCATGGCCGGTCATAAATCTTAAACGATGACCGTCAATGCCGGTCATCGTTTTGACAGTTTCTACTAGTGACCGAGTGCAATCGATAGAGCAAACGTCAAAATATACGGACCAAACTAATATTTTTAGAGGAGTATTTGGGTCTTTATTAATATGTGGCTAAATCTAAAAATATGTAATTATAAAGTTGAGTAAATATGGCTTGAATTCTTACTATGATAGATCCAAATATTGTTCATATTTTTAACTTGAGAGAGAAACAGAATAATCGTCAAAGCGTGCATCAACCTTACTATCATGTTTTTCTAAAAAAAGAAAAAAAAAAAGTGGCTTCATTTGGTTAAAGGGAAGAGATGGGGAATTCCAAAATTGTGGTGGTTTGTTTTTTTACGTGATTATCGAGGCACCCTCTTTGTTTTGAAAGCGAAGAGTGCCTTTTATTCTGCCGCTACTAAAGCGATTGTACTAATAACAATCGAGGAGTGCCTTAAAGAAATAATAATAATAATAATAATAAATATAATTGTATGAATATAACCGACTCCAATTGATGGAGCAAACGTCAAAATATAGGGACCAAACTAATATTTTTAGAGAAGTATTTGGGTCTTTATTAATATGTGGCTAAATCCAAAAATATGTAATTACAGAGCTGAGTAAATGTGGTTCGAATTCTTACTGGGATAGATCCAAATATTGTTCATATTTTCTAAAAAAAAAAAAACTCTTATATGAAAAAAATATATTAATCAGTAATGTATCTATCGATGAATTAGATTTAGATAGTAAAATGAAACAAAATATATGATTTCTTTTTATATTTACATTTATTCACAATTTACAATTTATAATATTAAAATGTTTAAAAGTGAGAAATTAAAAATTAGGTAAATAAATATATTGAAATTATATTGAAATAATATTTTTGTCTTAGAACTATATTTAAAATTTTCTAATAATTGTGTAGTATAGGAAACTTTACATTTTCTTCTTCGTTATTCTCGATTTCGGATCGAAAATGACAAGTCGACTAGTAGGTTGACATTCGTTCTTGCAAATATTATTGGTTGTCTAATTCCATGTTGGACAAAAAAAAATTCTTATTCAATTTTTCAATCTTCATAGAGAAGAACCGATGACCTTGAAAGTAGGTAACATTAAGCCAGTAGACTAACTTTCTACATTTCATTTTTTCACTTCATTAATGGCAGATAACTTGAGGTCAATTACTTATTATCAATGCTCCTACTCCACCCTCCACATTCAGCCAGCAGATTAGCAGATGTTACCTAAATTTGATGGTTCACTGGTTTTTTCAATATCATTTATCTTTGCTATCAAATTTTTTTTTCTCCTTAGGATTCTCCTGTGAAGAATTACCTGACTATCATTAACACACCAAGTAAGTTGACATTCGTTCTTGAAATTATTTTTAGTTGTCTTATTCCATGTTTGACAAGTTTTTTTTCTTGTTCAATTTTTCATTCATATGGAAGAACTTATGACCTTGAAAGTAAATAACATTTACGTTTTCTTTTTAACTTAACATAATCGTTGTCTTTGTGAACATTATTGATAATCTTTTAGTACATCGAATTGGAGAGAAGAATGCGACGTATATTAATGAACAACGTCAAGATAGAAAGCTGAACCAAGAAAAGGACAATTTTTAGTGGTTGCAAACAAGACCGTGCTCTTCCAAAATAGAATCGTTTTCTGCCAAACACTCCCGATCAGTTATGCCGCACACTATGGATTAATGGCATTCAGGGGGAAAATTTCAAACTTATTGCCAAACGGGGTCGAATTTCAAACTTATTGCAAATTGGGGTCGTCGTGTCTTTCAGAAAGACGCGACCCAATGGTTAAACGGTCAACGCCACGTGGCCATCAAATTTGTTACGGAAAGTTGGGTCGCGTCTTTGAGAAAGACGCGACGACCCCAATTTGCAATAAGTTTGAAAAAGACGCGACCCTAAAAAAAAAGAAGAAAAGAAAAAGAAAAAGATCTTAATAACTTTCCGTAAATTGATTACTAGCTTCTACGACTTTATTTTTGTTTGCTTTTATTTCTGTTTTTCTAGGTGAATTCACTATTTCAACAATGTGGTTGGTTTTTCACTTTATAGTTTCGATTTGTTACTGTCGAAAAATATAGGAGAATGTGCTTTCAGTTAGAGTCCAGTCAAAGTGTGTGGTGAATAAATAGAAATAAATCTTCTTCTTTTTTATGATTTTACTTTCTTTTTTTTTACATGTTTTACTTCTATTTAATAATGAGATGACTCATATTAGCGTATTGTTATGTATTTTTAAAAGATAGGATAAGCTAAGCTAGGGACGGTTTAAACTTGGAGCGTCTTCTTTTTATATATATATTGAATTTGAGAGTCATACATACAAATTTTACACAAAAAATACAATTACTCTCGACTAAAATATTATTTATTTAAGATTAATCTTGTGAATATAGAGTTGTAATGAATTATGTAATTAACTCATCTATCTATTCAATATTTAAAGTTGAAGGATTGTAAAAAATAAGAAGGTTATAAATAAATTTGATTTTAAAAATAAAATCATTTAAATATTGATTATGGAATGAAATGTATACGAAATTTTTATCAACACAACATTTTCGTTCTGATATGTGAATGAAAAATGAAATTAGTATAGGTAAATTAGTTAATGATGTCGGTAAAATTCAAGCATTACAATGAAACATTTTATTATTTTATTTTAGTCTATATGTTTCACAGAGTAATTAATATTTAATCTCTATGTTTAAAAAATAATATTTATAAATATTCAATTTTTATTTTTAAATTAACATATATATATATATATATATTATTTTATATATTTGTGATGTTACTAATCAATTTACGGAAAGTTGTTAAGATTTTTTTTTAGGGTCGCGTCCCCGACCCCACTTAACAAATTTGACGGCCATGATGTTGACCGTTTGACCATTTGATCATGTCTTTCAGAAAGACACGACAAAAAAAAAAGGTCCTTACGTTTTGCAATAAGTTTGAAATTCGACCCCGTTTAGCAATAAGTTTGAAATTTTGCCCCTGAATGCCATTAATCCACACACTGTTCGTCGTTTTCTGCGGAAATTCTCGATCGATTTCAAACCGTTATTGCAAAACGATTTCTGCCAGATTATTTAAATCAGTTTCTGCTGAATTGCTGTTTGTTTTTTTGGTTAAAACCTGTCGACTGTGTTTACTGCTTTTGCATATTTTGTGGACTTTTCCACCAGTTAACCTGGAATCACTTGATGACTAGCGGGCCTTGCTGGAGGATCAGAGGAATGCTTCTCTTAAACTATAAAATTTGAATTCCATCCGAATCTTTTAAGTTTTTTCAACTTCAATACTCCGAGAAGTTGTAGTTATAGATTTTCATTATTGATGAAAATAAACCCATTTGAGAGTTATCACCTGCTGAGAATAACGGGAATAATGGGACTATCAATGATCTTTTGTTTAATGGATGACTGAATTGTCAACTGAGTTACCCTAGCGGTAATTTCTCTTAACTCCATATTATCTAATAAAACCTTCCTACGGTTTAAATGATGGAGTGTATTAAGAGGCAACTAATGACATGTTTCAATGAAAGATGTGAGACCATTATGCAATGGACATCAATACTTCCTTCTATGGCAGGGAAGCCAAAAGCTTTATTTCAAAGGTACACATTTAAAATCGTTTAGTGATATCGCCCGAGCCTTAAGAGTGTGAGTCCTTCCTACCAATCAATACAATTTTGATTCACAAACTTACACGAAATTTTTTTACCATGTATATTTTGAACGCTGATTTAAGGAAAATTGGACTATTAGCAAAGCAAGTGCTTTCTCCTCTTCCTAATCTTTAAATGTAGCAAAACAACAACAAAAGTAGTGATATAATATTATTGTTTTGTTACAGATTAAATGAATGAAGAAAGAATCTCCATTGAGCCGAATCGAGGCGTCAAAACCCCTTTTATCAATGGTTTTTTCGCCGAACACTCCCAATAAGTTTTCATTGTTTTCTGCCGGCATTGCCAATCGATTTCAAACGGTTATTAATTTATTAGAATTATCTCTTTAGTATTATATTATTGAACAACGTCAAGAATCGCCTCAACCTTTTAAGAGCGTGAGTCCCTCCCTACAAATCAATACAATTTTCACCTTCCTACAAATCAATACAATTTTGATTCACAAATTTACACGAAATTTGCTTGTTGATTTAAGGAAAATTGCATCACTTATGCACTTTAAGGTCCTCTATGACCAATTGAGCTACTCCATGATGATTGACAAAATATATGGTAAATGAATGTATATCAATTTCTTTATCTTAGTATGGAAACGCATTAGAGTCGAAATCCAAAAAATAATTTCAAATACTATAAAAAATTTTAAAAAATTAACAAATATAATGGAATATTATCACATGCTTTTTTTTTTTTTTTTTATAATATTAATATTAAGGAAAACTTCTTTTTTGATCCACTACTTTTTGGTTGAAGTTTCAGTTTGATCTCTATATTTCAAAATCCAACATTTTTACTCTTTAACATTTCAATAATTCTCAATTTTGGTCCTCGAGATAACGGAATCGTTAGTGATTTATCGGAATATTGACTATGATGATAACTAAATTAATTTTAAAATTTAATAAATTGATGATGTTTAATTATGGTGTTTAATTTTTTTTTTAAATACAATAATTACAAATAAATGATAACTTTTCATCTTCTAAAAATTAATTTAAAAATAAATTTAAAAATAAATATAACTCATTTTCTGATAATTTTTTTTCTCTATTCAACAAATTCATTTATTTTTATATTTATTATTTTTTTCCCGGGTTAAAATATGAATCTTATATTTATTATTTAGAAGATAAAAAAAAAGTCATATTTATTTTATTTAAAATTATATTTAAAATGAACGTATAGTGTCTTTTCAATTATTCTTGTAATTATTATTATTTTTAAAAAATATGTAAATATTATAATTACATTTTTTTACCATATATATCTATTTTATCTAAAAATATAATTATTATAGATAATACCAAAGTATAATTAAGATGGAGGTATTTTGTATTTTCAATTTTCTTTGTAATTATTGTATTCTTTTTTTAAAAAAAAATCAATTAAACATCATAATTAAACATCATTAATTTATTAAATTTTAAAATTAATTTAGTTATCATCCTAGTCAATATTCCGTTAAATCACTATGGGTTCCGTTATCTCAATGACTAAAATTGAGAATTATTGAAATGTTAAGGGTAAACGTGTTTAATTTTGAAACATAGAAATCAAAGTAAAACTTCAACCAAAAGTTAGGGACCAAAAAAGAAGTTTTCCCAATATTAATGAATATTTATAATACCGTATTAAAGCATATTAATGATTATTAATATAAGAGAATTTATACTGTATACCAACTTTAGAACCATCTATTAGAATTATAACACATTTTTATCAAAAATTGGTTTATACCAAAATTCTAAGTGATTGATATCAATCAGTAGTATTTGATTGATATCAATCAGTTTGTTAAGTGATTAAGCTTATCGATCAATTACCAGTGATTGATATCAATCACTTGAAATTTTACTATAAACCAAATTTTAATAAAAATGTATTATAGATGCAATTTTTTACCCCATTTTTGTTATACATGAAAAACCCCCTTAATATAAATACTTTAGAATTTGTCTAATTAGTAATTATTTTGTGAAAAATTAATTCATAGTCCTTACAGCCCCTCCTCAAACCTATTGAAAAAGGCACACCATCAAACCTATTGAAAAGCAAACCATCAAAATTCACAACTCAATCATGCCACACATAGTCTCATATCATAATACATGCATTAATCACCTTAATCAATTAAGGAAAATTAGGATAAATTATCTTTCGAAGAACACTAAGATCTAGAAATTAATATATTAACCATTTAGAAAAAATAATATATTAACCATTTAAAAAAAATAATATATTAACAAAACATGGAAAACCCCCTTAACAAAACATGGGACCAAAAGTAAAATTTGTTGATAACATCCTATCACAATCTGACCATAAAACTCTTAACACTTCAGTATAAACTTAGGATAGGGGGTTATCCTCCAAGATCCACTTATATTTTCCCATATTACAAATTGATTAAAAGAAGCTCCCAAAACTGGATTAAAATTCTACTCCAATTAGGTTATTATCAATATATCCAACCTTTTGCTCTGTTTATGATATATATATATAGTTAATTGAGCTAACGAAACGCCCTTTATTAAACTCACAAATTATTATTAAAAAAAAAAAAAAAAAACGATGATCCTATTCCCAGAATGCTGTTTGATTTACCTCCAATATGGGAACGTAATCTTCTGCGAAGCATACCAAAAAGTATCTGTGGATAGGCCACAATTGAAAACTCTGCAGAAAACATATAGGCCAATTTACTAAGTTAGTGTATGAACCTTCATAGTTGTGCCAATTTGATTTCTCAACTATACACAGCTTTAGAAAAAACAACAAACGATCAAACAAGACTCAGAGGAAGAGAAAGAAATGCAAAAAAATTACTACAAAAATGGGTATAAATTTACTTTGCCTACCTTTCTTTGTATACAGTCAACCTAGTAACATTGACCGAATAACAACAAAGTTGTGATGATAATGAATATTAGAATCAGAGTTTAAAGTTTTGAGATGTAATTGAAACATTTTGAAGTTCTTCCACAAAATAAATATAACAATCAAAGTTGAGCAATTTAGGATTTTAATTTGTAATTTAACAAAGAAGATATATATGTCCCGAAATGTTGGATTACCTCAAAATGTTGGATTAGGAAGAAAATATGTCCCGAAAGAAATGGCTAAGATCGCACTTGTTAACATCAAGTTCCAGCAACTTGTCGACGGTATCCTGTATGTAGTTCAAAGTGAGACACATCCAACAACAAGGCATCGTACAAACTACTCAGAAGATTACTATAACGGAAGGAGAATCCAAGTCACAAAAAAACCTGGTATATCCTATCTTGAGCGTATAAATTCTCACTACACAGCCGCTCAACGTGCTTATTATTCCCCATAGCATCCAAAACAAAGGCTGCTCTCTTAGTAACCTCCTCAGGAATGCCTATACAAGTAATAGGATCAGTTTCAGGCAAAAACGGGAGTATGAATATCTACATACAAACGAAGCAATTGCTTTGGGAATATTTGAGTTGGGTTCAACAAAAAATGGGGTGATGCTATTTTTTTTTTCAAATGAAGAATGCAGAAATATTTAGAACTCATCTGTCGTTGAGAGATACCCGCAAGCAGTGCACAATGCAGACCTGCAGGAAATTTACAGTTCCGAATCATTTCCGGAAGTGTAGGTATGTGTGTATGTTGAGGTACGTATGTTATAAGTGCATAATATATTAATATTTAATGCATAAGCATGCATACCTATAAAGATGAACCTATGTATTTATTTTATACCATCTACTTACCATAGCTAGGAAGTGCATGTCCTGGGACCAAACTGCAATTGACGAAGATAAGAATGCCGTCAAACATAAGAAAACTGAATGTATTAAGTCCCAAGTCTTTAGGCTAAAGTAGGGTTAAAATTGACAATATGGCCCATAAGAAAATATCCAAACAAAGAGGAGTTAATTACCAAGGAGCAGAAAAACTTCCAAATCACAAAGAATATACCACTCAGATATTTGGGGGACCTCGGCCCGCCAAACTACTCTATGGAGTACAAATAAGAAAAGGTTAATTTCGGTTATTAAGAAAAGGTGCATCTGAAAATTCTCATTTCTAGTCTGTGTCTATGTAAGTTGAGTTAAGCTGAAGTTTCTTGTTTGTAAATTGATATAGTACAATAGTAAAACGTCTCTTCTTTTTTATTTCAAATTTAAAGAAACTAATAGAAAAATAGATTATCTGAACCAATGAAGAAAATAATCTACCAAACAAGAAGCTAAGACGGTTAGCAATCTAATAAAAAGAGGAGTATCACGTATATTACCGATAAAGAAATACAATATCCTCATTTTCAGTGCACTCATTGTCGGGTCGTATCACACTCATGTTGTAGAACTTGATCCTTTCACACTAAAATAAGTGGAAGTGGGCATTAGAAATTTAATGGCACAAGACAACAAATGGTTTAGAATAGAAGAGAAACATGAGCAGTTGCTCAGTGGCATTAGTATATGCCCAATGACCAAGAGGTCATGAGTTCAAATCTCCTTGTCCCCAATTGTTGTAATCTCAAAAAAAAAAAAATATAGTAGAGTGCAAATGAATTACCATTGGTATTAAATTCTCATTAATTAGCTCAGTTAGATGAGTGCACACCAGTACCTGGAAACATGAGCAATCATTTTAAGGACTGCCTATACAATCCAACCCTACGTAATTGAGGGGGAAAAAAAAAACAACCCTACGTAATTGAGAAAAAAAAATTGGTGAAGTCCGTTCATTCTTCAGAAGCACAAGCAGCTTCAAATATTCTATTTTTAACACCCAAGTTAGCCTACAAATCCATGCTGTTCCCTACAGTTAAGTTTTCATATCGCATTCATCCTAAATGTGATGTGGCCATTACATGCAGCTTTGTATATTCACATATATCTTGTATTGTATCAAAATTTGGAAATGAATGGCCTAAGATTTCTGTTTAATGCCTTAAAAATATAAAATTCAGCTAAACTAAATTTAATGAAAGTTCACTAAAACTAAGCGTTCAAACGGTACCCAAAAGGAGAGCAAATATGAAAAACTCAAGAGATCAAAATAAGATATGATATCAAACAAATACCTGATGAAATAATTCTAACGAACTAAATAGTTTTGAATGAAGAAATGAAAATAAAAGTGAATGAAAATTGAATTGAGGTGACGAACTCAGGCTCAAGAAATAAAAACTGAATAGTGTAGTTTCTTAAAGCACAGAAATTTAAAAATAGTTCCATTGTTTCGTAGATATAGCACATGAAGAGCTCTTAATGCATTGGAAAACAAATAAAATCGTAAATATCATTTAATGAAGAAAAAGATAGGTCAAACAATGAAAACAATAAGTTTTTAAGGAGAGAAAGCAAAACCTTCGGAGAGTTATCAGAAGTCGCAAAGTGATTGATGCTGCCACCAAGAAGACCAATGCCATCTTAAATGTACAGAGAAAATAATGTGAGTTTCCAATGCATTGCAACTGCCAAACATAAACCATATGCAGGATATGAAAAGTACATTCAAATTCATGTAAATTGGTGAGCCTAACCTTCTGTAAGGGTACCTTTACCAAATTCATCTATCAAGCACAAAGATCGACATGTTGCCTGCCTGAATTTTTCATGATAATAGTATTTAAGATAAGAGTTACTGTATTCTCTTAATCTAACAAAATTTACGACATTCAACTGCTAAGGTCATGCCAATGCAGCAATGCTCAAGACTGCCATCTACATTTTACTCTAGACATCTGTTGGTTGATATAATTAAATTTACCCCAGTCCATTAGCTTAGGCTTTTGGATTGATTGGTGGTTTAACATAATTTAACATGGTATCAGAGCAGGAGGTCATGAGTTCGAATCCCTGCCAAGTCGTTTCCTCCCCAAATAAAATTAAATTCTACTTGTAGGGCATTTCTCAAATTTCAAAGCCCACAAGTGAAGGGTGTGTTGGTTGATATAATTAAATTTACCTCAATCCATCAGCTTAGGCTTTTGGATTGATTGGTGGTTTAACATAATTCAACAACATAAGCTATGCAACAATCAAGATTTATTCTAGGAAAATCTTGCAACCTCAGTTTCTTTTCTGGTAATGCAAGCACTAGGAACTGTTTACGAGTGTACCTCAGCATCAACCCCACTTGATGCAAGTCAATCATAAAAGTTGATTGTTCAGCAGTCATATGCTTGCTTCCCATAGCACAAAATATTCTGTGAAAACCCATATTGCAATCATTGAGAAGTAATAGTTTCAATGCAACACTGGTATGAGGGAAGGTAGTTATCACATAAAAAGACAGACCTATCAGTCAAACCTATGGTTGCAGCATCGGCTGGAACAAAGCTTCCTATATGAGACAAGAATACGATAAGAGCAACCTGGAAGGAAGGAGGAATGGGAATTAGAACCATGTGGACTTGTAATTCCTCTTCAATTCATTGACCCTTCAAAGCTTCCAAATCCAGGATTTTAAGTATCAACCTCCAACCAGTGTTACAATTCACAATCATTACTTCACAGAATTACAGGATTCTAAGTATCACCCTCCAAAGCTTCCAAATCCAGCTTAACCTCTTTCCCGCTCTCCTCACTTAGTTACAATTCACAATCATTTGCTAGCTCATACACCAACCCCTGACTATTACTATTTCTTAGCTACCTCCTGCTAACTCCACGCAAGAGGTAACCAGGGTCCAGGGAGAAGGAGAGAACTTGTCCCTCTTAGTTGTTCGTAATTGAAAAGGATATTTAAACTAATTTAGATTTGGTAGCTTTCCTTTAATTTTTCCCTCAAAGTTTTCGAATTTAAATACTTTGCAGATAAAACGTTAGCAAGCAAGATTTTGCCTCTTCCTAAGAAATTTCAGGTCTTCCCCTAACCTCAAGGTATCCTTCCACTCTTGCTTCACGTGTCTTCATGAAGTAAGACACCCACAAGTCCAACTCTCCCCAACATTCCTTAAGGCTTCTGAATACATGAAGCATACATGAGGTAAACCCTAACACATACAGGACATGAAATATAAACTTGAAATTAAGGATGGTATGCGTGAAAATTGTTCTGACCATGTTCAACTAATCTTGCGTGAATAATGGTTACAGTTACAAGGAATACCAGTTATGACATTGCACAACGAGGGAAAACAATTATCAACCAGTAACATCCTCACTCTGCAATGGATCTTTAAACATATCTATAGATTTAATGCCTATTAGGAACCCCACTTATTACTTCATTTCCAATATGAGACTCCACAGAAAGAGGAATTTGGCCAAAAAAAAAAGATGTAAAGCTGGGAGAGACAGGAAGACAGCACATCATTTTAGCAAGGAAAGTGAACATTTATTTACCTGTTTTATGTAGATACTTTTACCAGAATAATTTGGACCAGTAATGATATTAACTCTTCCTGAAAAGGCATGAACTCGAAAAATAAATAAAAATGGATGAACATTTTTAGATTGAAGTCAAGTACAGATATATGATGCACCATCAAATTACCATCATCAGAAATCTGTGTGTCATTTGGAATAAACGTATCTACTGCCATTTCCTGCAAAACATGCCTACAAAAAATGCACTGCTGATATAAGTACTCTCTTATCAGGGTCTGCGTGGATATTCAACATGACCTGCGCAATCAAAGGATCAAACCTTCCATTCTTTATATCAAGCGTCTTATCTGCAGTTAGAATTGGCCTTGCATAGTTGTTCTGACGAGCAATTAGTGCTAATGATAAAAAACTGTACAAAACCATGTTACAATCCCCAATGAGAACGCAACCAATGTTTAGGTCCTCCAAGAAAGGAGTAACATATATAGACGGCAGAGCATAAGTGGGGAAAAAACAAATGTTCTCACCAATCAAGTTCAGCCGCAAAATCCACAGCTTTAAGCAGATGCAGAGAGAAAACCAGTATATGTGACACCAAATCTCGAATAATTGCTCTCTCCATATCTTCTAGGAATCAATATAGGCAAGGTAAAAAATTAGGGTAAGTTAATGGACGAGACTACTGAAACTAGATTCAGGTTCTATTCTCGATCTTTATTTCCATTTGTGAAGTGCTAATTTTGTGAATAAAATAGAATTTAGACGGTTTAAACCACCGATCAACCTAAAAGTTTAAGTTAGTGGGTTGGGGTAAATTTAGTTATATCAACCAACACTCCCCCCACCACTTGTGGGCTTAGAAATTTAGGAAATAGTCTACAAGTGAATTTCAATTTTAATTGGAGATGAAAATGATTCGATAAGGATTCGAACTAAGTATCTCCTACTCTCATACCATGTTAATTTATGTTAAACCACCAATGAACCCAAAAGCTTAAACTAGTGGATTGAGGTAAATTTAATTATATTAACCAATAAGACCGACCATGAAAATCTTAGTAAGTAATCTTGAACTAAATGCCAACCAACAAAAAAATACTTAAATAATCTAATACAAGAATATAAGAATATAAGAAAATTACAGAGCAATAGGAACTAACGCATTGTACCTAAAATTTTGTGATAAATGTCTCCAAGTAGATTATCCAATTCTCTTGTTTTCGGACTGTGGTAAAAGTATCTCCTTATCTCTCCATCCACATCAGAGAACTACATTGTAATACTTTTAGCTAAAGCAGATAGAATAATGTCAGAATTATCAGCTATGATGATTAGATTTAGACATCAACTTACAGCAAATTCAAAATCTTGCAGGGTCTCTAATGTGCTTTCTTCAAGTTTCTCTTCAAATATGCACAATAAATATCCTGGAGGGGGTGGGCAGGGGGAAAGATAAAAGATAAAAATCCTGGCTCCTGTTGCTGAAAAATGAGAAATATGCAATCTACATAGTACTGACATGCTAGGTAACGAGTAGCCTTTCCTTCTTTTCTTCTTTTTCTTTTTTCTTTGTTTTCCTTCATCCCCACATTAAAATATGGTAAAAATAAATTAATGTCCTAGTCTCTTACGGGTTCCGTTACATGGGGAGACAGCACATGATAATAATTGCACAAAATCACTTCAATATGCTATTTCATATACTCGCCTCAATTTCAAACCAAAAATGCCTAACGTATTGATAGTTTGAAGAAATCTTTTCACGGGAATCTATGGAAAGAATGCAAACCTATTTGCTGTATATAGACAATACAGGGAGCAAGCCTGTCTTTACACAACTGAGGAAATTGAGCAATTTCCATTGATGAAACCTGTCAGGAGCAATTTCCATTGGTGAAATTGATGAACAAACTCATTCTACATTCAACTGGACGTCTGCTTTTTGATGTTTGAAGTATGCATAACATACCTCTTCCAAAAATTCAGGCAATTCCTCATAGATTTCCCTCAGTTCATCCAACTATTAACCATCCAAAAGAAAAGTATGTAAAAGTTCGTTTCCAATGTAAATCAGATGTAAAAGTTCGATATTTCTTAAAGATGAAGAAATCAACTCTATGCATGATATACCAACATCTTAATAAGCTGACCTTGGAAAGTTGACATGGAGAGAATAATAAATTATAGTTTCGTGGGCAAGCAAAACATGTACAGTAGCTTTAAGAAGATGATAATACTGGAGTAAAAAGAACACTTAAACTGGTTAACTATCTCTCACCTCATCACAAAAACCTTCCTTCACCATTGTCTCATATGACTTCTCTTTACTTCTACTAACATCTAAAACGCCAATAACCTTCAAAATGAAAAGTCATATTTTATGAGGTCCATTACCGAAGCAATCAAATGGATCAAATAGTGATGTACATTTGAAGAGCACATTGAAGGGATGACGACCATGACTATTTCCACCACCCAAATTATTAGAAGACACCCATGGTTTCTTTCTCCATTATTGCAGAAACAACAGCAGACAGATTAAATAGAAATAAATAGAATGCCGGGGAAGTAGAAATAATGACCAATTCATAAACATAAGCCAACTCTGTTGTAATGCATGAACTGGCCTGCAATAACCAAAATTTACACGACTTATCAAAATGTTATTTTGACCAAAAAGAAACTGATTCAAGGATATTATTATGTACCTTCTCAACAATGTCCAAATTCAAGTACTTCATGCTATCTCTCAGATTCTCTGACATGCCAACTTCAAATATCTTATTCACGTGCAAAAGTGAGCAAACACTCTGCAGTAGAAAAAAAAAACAGAACATCAAAATAATAAGAACAATTTTATTGATTATAATATCTGTCTCCAAATATGAAGAGGTATATATGAAATATACATAATAAAAATGCAC
>JBBMEF010000022.1:15621177-15631262 GCA_037832685.1 Sicyos baderoa
TTAATATTTTAATATTTAAATAAAAATGTGGGGCCCACGGATGGAGTTGGGTAAGAGTTGGATAGAGTTATGGAAGTCTATGGACCAAACATGGAATAGAAGTCAAGCCCAGACAACTCCTCCGTTTGTCCATGGGGCAAACATGTCCTTTTTCTCTCGTGACATAACAAAATAAAATGTTAATGAAATTAATTTTAAATTTCAAAAATTTTATTATAATTTTTTTTAGAACATGACATAAAAAAAAAAATGGTTTCATTTGGTTAAAGAGGAGAGATGGGGAATTCCAAAATTGTGGTGGTTTGTTTTTTTTATGTGATTATGGAGGCGCCCTCCTTTGTTTCGAAAGCGAGGAATGCCTTTCATTCTGCCGCTGCTAAAGCGGAGCGAGTTTTGTTGGACTTCAAATCCGATCCGGCAGCAGGTACGCACAATCTACATTCCCCTCTTTTTTTGGATTCTCAATTCCCTTTTTTACTTTTCTTTTTGGTTCTTTTTCCTCTTCGAAATCGCTGAAGATTTTGAGAAGCAGCAACTGCCTAAGGATCTGCTCGACCCTAACCCATCCGACCACGACCACGACCAGATAAGAGTATGATTATTTGACTCCTCCTCCTCTGTTGCTAATTCCATTTTGCCCGATTAACCCAATTGTTCCCATCCAATGTGGGGGTTTTTCAGAGTCACAGTGACCCGAAGCTCTCGAGGTGGCGACCGCCCAACATAGGCACAAAACACGACTGGCAACATAAATTTCAAAACATACGAAGAGGAGGGAGGAAACCTGCTGTGCCTGTGGATACTCAACAACTTCCAAATCCAACCATGTCTCTCCCATTTTATGATGACAATTTGTACATGCTCAACATGAAAAATGACATTGAAGCCAAGGTATTTTTTTGTCTCAATCTCTATAACGTCTATTGTTTTACCTTACATCCAACTTGTTATTTTATTAAATAAAATATGCTTCTTTCTATATACCTTAGAGATTCCGAAAGGATGAACCTACCTAAATGATCAACCCTTCCAATTCAGGTAAACCTGAACAAAACCCCATTACAAATCAATGGCAACTCCGTAGGTGTCTTTGACCATTATAGTCAATACAAATATTAATAATGTCGACTCTACAATTAGTATCCATCTTTCTTGTTGAATGGATTTTTCTCTTATACTAACTAACTACTCCCATATTTGTTTAGAATGAAGAAGTAGTTCCATCAGTTGAAAGTTTTTTGGCTACTGACAAAGCTAGCATTCCTCCCTTTACAGTCATAAAGCAGTTGGCGATTGCTGTGGAGTGAGTTTTTTTCCCTTCAAGTTTCAACTATTTTGCTTTTTTTTTGGGTGGGTTTTGTATTCACACATTTATTTTCAAGGATAGGCCTTGATAATCATATTTTTCTTTGATGGAATTAGTTCAATCAAATTAATTTCCTACGAGTTACTTTGAAAATTAAATGTATTAGGATTATGCGGTTGTCCAGTGAAAATAGTTGAGGTGTGCATCAGCTGGCCCATTATTTTCAAGGATAAAAACTCCTTCCATGCTTGGTTCTGTAGTGTCGACTTTGTTCTGTCTCATTTATTTCCACCTGTCAGTCGTGGTCTAGGGTCGTTTTATTTATCTTTTCCTTAAAACTATTTGACAAGCTTGCGCCTTGCATCGCAAATTACTACTGTTTATGATACCTTAATAACTTTACTCTTAATGTAGGGCGGGAAAGAAATCCAAGTCGGTGAAAAGTTTGCTTGCATCATCAGCAGATTCTTCACCTGTAAAGGAGAAGTCTGGCCTAAGTCTATCTTCAGTGAGGGCATTAATGCTTCGTGAAAAGGAAGAAAAAAATTCAACTGCATTTGGTGATGATGAGAGAATTCAATCTTTGATTCGTTCACTCTTTGACGCAGGTACATGCACATCCCAGGTGATACATGATGTATTACTCGAGGAACAATGATCTATTCTTGTAATTCTTTCATATTTCTTGCAATGATCTTTCACTTCCATTGTAATATCTGCAAGATATGCGCAGAAGGAGCTTTTCTCAAAAGGAGCTTAAGTTCTGCTTCAGAGGGCACAATTATGACATCCTTGCCTAGAGATATTCATGGTGCTCCTCCAGATAGTTTCCTTGTTAAGATTTCTGAAGTTATAGGAAGCTTTAGAACACTACGGAAAATGACGCTTTTTTGGTGCAGAATTGTGGAAGAAGTGAGTTCATGATGTAGAACTTGAATGTGCTTTCTAACGAGAATGGTCACAAAATAATGAAAATATGCTTTTTTTCTTTTCTTTCTTAAAGCTTTCTACACCTTATTGATTTAGAGGATGCATCTGGGTTTAGAAAATGGATTGAATGAATTTATTGCCTTCATGTTTAATATGAATATTGTTGAAAGTTATATTTAAAGTTAGGTTATTTTTGTAATATTTAATTCGATTTATGTTTATTTCCCTTTAGCTTGATTAAATAGATTATCTCATTAGCTAAATTTTATAAGGTAGGTCTTTTTTTTCTTCCAAAATTTGAATTCATCATACTTTTTATTTATACTAGTATATTGGTTAATGCATGAATGAGTAAAAATAAGATTTTTTCTTGGCATCAGAGTTGGTGGTCTTGTACGTTCAAATCCTTGTCAAGTTGTTTCATATTTTCACTTCTTGGGTATTTTCAAATTTCGGAGGAGACTATAAGAGTGTTGATTTGTAAAATTAAAATTACTCAAACCCATCATTTTAGGGTTGATTGGTGATTTAACAAGATTCTACAAATTTATGCATGCTTTCTTTTACCCAACGACACTTTGTTAGCTAACCTGATAGTTGAACCCTTTTTGTCTGTAACTAATAAAGTTTGTTTGGAATCATTTTATTATTGCAGATGAGAAGACTCTGGTTAGAAGAGCGATACATACCTGGCATCCCAATAGATGAGATTCCAGATCTTAATTCATGTCTTCTATATCAGCGGTTTCAGGTTATAAATTGTTGTGTCTCCCGCAAAAGGCGCCATGAGATAGCCACCGACTCCCTAGATGCTGTACTAAGGGTAGCAAGTTCAAACACTGAATCAAGAATATCAGAAGTCACCGTTCCTGCAAACTCTCTTTTGTATGTTAGACTCAATAATGGCGAGCTTGCACTTCGACTAGGTGCTGACTGCAAATTTGGTAATCTTAAAATGTTGGAAACTGGTGAAACAGTTTACTCTCCTGTTACACAGGTTAGGCCAATGGTTTTGGATTTTTTCTTCAGTATTGATGAAAGCAAAAGCTTAATCCAATTTCAACCTATTTTCTGTGGACAGGAAGGGCCTTTGCTAACGGAAGATGTCATTAAAGAAACAGAGGAGTTTGTTCTTCGAACTGGAAGGTATATTATTTCACTGTTTTCTATTCTAATCGGTATATCTCTGGGTATTTCTGCTTAACAACCGAAAAATCTTCAATGCTCAGTGTGGGTGCTGGATGTTCTCAACTTCTTTCAGACATGCAAGCTTTCAAGGTCACTTTTTTCTGTCATTATCCATTGTCTACCGTATTGGTAAATGGAGTACTTAAGTTGATGTTTGTTCGCAGACTAACTTTTCATTTACTATTAATCCAGGCTGCCAATCCTGGCTGTATCTTGGAAGATTTTGTAAGATGGCACTCTCCTCCTGATTGGACAGAACCTGAACCGAGTAATGGAAGTGTAGATTCTTCAATTGGTAGTGATTCAAGAGGTCAACTTAGCAGTCGAATGCAGAAAGAAGGTGGAGTCTTTTATCTGACGTTCACTACGGCTTATTTTTGTTACATTATGGTGCTTATATTTCCCATAAATTGGAATGTGCAAATTGGACTTAATCCAGGGAGTGTTCTGTTACTTCAGTTTTCTTAGCACTGTAGTTTTACTGGTAGGAATATTTGTTTGGCAATGAATGTAAGTGAGTAATGTGATTTCTAGGTACTGCCTTGTTGTTGGGACTCGTTAATGTCATAAATGTTCAGTTATATGATTTCTGTTTATACCAGGTAATTTGTGGCGTGAACTATGGGAGACATCGAAACCAGTGCCTGCTGTTAAACAAACACCACTCTTTGATGAGGATTTGGTTGTGTAAGTTGAAGGATTTACAAACATGTTACTGTTTATGTGCTCTATATATTTAGACTGATAATGATGTTCTTATAACTGTGGTGTAAACTCTGACACTGCAGGGAAGGCATTTTGAATGATTTAGAGGACTTACCACCCTCTGAGCTATATGAGCCACTGTTCCTTTCTTTAGTAAGTTTGATAATTACCACAATTCTTCCTATTGTCTTCTAACGTACTTACTGGGGAATGAGCTTGAGTTTATCTTTGCAGCTAGAAAAGTAATAATTCCATGCAGATTGGATCTCAGAATGAATCCCATCATTCTTATCACAACCTAATAAAGCCGGAGTTCTGGCTGACTAGTTCCTTTAATTCAAAACTAATTGTTGACTCTTATGAAATAATTTTTCTTGCAATTAAAGGTCTTCATACTGTATAATTGCTACAATAAAGATCCTTATTGTCCCATTAAAGCCTTCTCTCTAAACCCTCTAAAAAAGAAACCTTAATCCCTCTTCTCCCCTTCCTCCGACGCTGCTCCTCGTTGACGCCGGAGGAACCTCTTTGCTTTCACTCGAGCCATAGACCATGCACGCCGGAGTTCCTCCTTTCCCCCTTCAGAATGCGAACTGTGTTTTTGCTCTCTCTCAGACGATGATGTTCGACCTCTCTCAGAATGAATCCCATCCGTAGATCGTGGGACAATACCGATCTTCTTTCAACTCTTGTTTCATTTGCATATTGTTATGGCCACCAATTGTTCTTTGAATAAAAAACAATTTCATTAATATTATGAAATTACAATATGGACCCGAGAGGTTACAAAAGAGATCTCCAACAGTAAATAAGAGTGTCATAGCTATAACTATGAAACAAAGGAGATCGTTTACACCAAGAGATAACAAGATAAGTAATATTGTCAATGATCATCGAAAATGATATAGCTTTATCTTGAAAAATGCGCTTGTTTCTCTCATTCCATGTCGTCCAACAAAAAGCTCGAAATCTTTTTCCCCCATAGAATCTTTTGCATCCTCTTGAAAGGGTGACCAATAAGGGTCATGGATAGTAATATAGGCATATCCCTTTGGAGGACAAAAATCCATGAAAAAGATTGTGATACAGTTCCAGAAGTCTGTGGCAAAGGTGCATCTCATAAGTAGATGAGAAATGGATTCTAAATTTTTGTTGCACAGGATGGCCACCCAGTGTTATTCGTCTCTCCCTCACCTCTGGAGAATAACAAAGGTCCCAGCTCCTCCATCTCCCCACCGATGCGTGTCGATCTGCTCATGTTACGAAGAGCTCCGGTTGTTCTGTGGTGACTTCAACCAGATATCCGTACAAGAAGGCAAATCTGGTATAGTTGATAGGGAAACCCTAAAGTTTGGATCAATTGGTTCACCCCGGTTCGGGGTCAAACAAATCAGTTCAGTTTGGACAAGACTGGATTGACAATTTGATCCGAACTGGCCCATCATGGACTCAATTTTAGCGGACCAGACCAGGCCAGTGTACACCTTTCCTTCCTTCTCTCAGTAGGGTGGGCTACCACCCAACATGTTTTCTTCCTCTCTCTCAGATCTTTCTCTTTTACCGGCCGGGCCCGCAATCGACAAAGACTCTCTCAAAACTTGTCTCCTAGATTATGTTGTCGAGCATAGGATTTCTTTCTTTCTTATTTATTCTTTGTAATCTGCACATTTGGCCATCTCTCTTTGTAACTCTTTCATTTTATCAATGAATTGGTTTTCGTTTCCGATGCTTATTAACTTAAGAAGATAACTAATGGTTCAAAATAATTAGCCGTCAACTATTATTATATACCACGGGTCTCTATGGTAACATAATCTTTTGTTCTATATGCAGCTTGGTTTAGGATTCATAATGGCCGAGGACAAACTAGCCAAAGATAATGATTTGTCAAAGATGTTCTATGAGTGCAAGGACTATATCGTAGCAACTTGTCAAGGCGGCTTTTGGAGCAACAAAGTTGATGATATTTGTCAGGTTGGCCCTAATGAGACCTAATTTATATTTCTTTTCTATGAATATATTTTGGTAACCGACCGACGATTCTTACGAAGCTGCACTACAGCAATGGATTTGCTTTTCTTGCATTTCATGTGCTGATTCATTTCGAACTAATAGGTGAAGGGAAAAAAACTTAACGTTCTACTTCCACAAAACTGTTCATGCAATATACCTTACTTTCACATTTTATTTTATATGAAGCGCTGAGCTTTTATCAAAAATAGACGAAAGGATAGAAGGGATGTACAAAAAAGGCAACCCTAACTAAAGGAGGCAACTAAACTAAAAAAAAGGGGCTCCAATCAAAGCCAAATGAGACCTTAAGGATAGATAAGTGCCCACACATCCTCTTTATACCCTCTCAATTCCTCTAATATTCTATGTTCCTGTCAACCTAAATTCCCCCACAATCTCACCACATTGCAACTCTTTTAAGTTCTTTGGAACCTAGATATTGCACGACATTTTCCTGTGCCTTTTAATTAACATGTAGAGTGGATCTCGCTTCCAGCTGAGTCTTAGAGTTCCGATAGCCGCCCATCGGGTGAATAGGGCAGCTAATATAATCAATAATCATCAGCATTTTTAAAACTTTTGTGATATATTTATAAATGATCATCAAGTCACGATCTTTATTGAAGCTTAATGGTGAGGAACAGGTCTATGAAACAGTGGAGACTATGATGGTGAATCCAGAGGAAATTCTGAAGGCTATGAAGCAGCCGGAAGAATCAAACATGACAGCCAGCGAACTGAAACGTCGTTTTAAGAAGCTGAGTCTGAACTTTGTAGGGAAGAATGGACAGTCAAAAAAATCATCTCCAAGAAATGCTGATTCGGACAAAAAGCCCTCCTCTCCGCAACCCTTTACGTCGTTCTTCGACAGCAAATCATCTTTATTTGGAAAGAAGCCTGCTAAGCCAGAAACTACATCCTCTACTCTTGTTGAAAATGATTGGACATTGGTGTAGATAGACAGCTGAAACTCTGCTGCCTGTCATTTTAGCTTTGGATTTTGATTTTTTTTTTTTTTTTTTTGTCATTTGGGATGGAATTGTAAATTATACTAAAACTTCATTTATAGTGATGGGGGTCTTGGTGTAGAATGAACAAGAGCATCTTCTTCCTTGATTGAAAGAGGAAAGGAGTTGTTTTTTGTCCATGTAAATATATAGCATGGGATTACATGGGTTGTTGTTTAATTTACTTACAAGATTGATTTGAGTGTATAAAGAGATTACTTGTTTGATGAATGATAACAACTCCCTTTTTCTTACATGGGTTGTTGTTTAATTTACTTATAAGCTAAAATAGCAATTTCCAATGTCTCTACCAATAAGAGCTTTATCATTGACATACTCGAGTCTACAGGGTTGCAGCAAGCTTCTTTTTCTCATGCTCCTTGGCGACTTTGTTTGCATCACCGGATCTCCAAAGCTTTTCCATTGTGAGGATGATCATTTTATTTTTAGTATAACCGTACCGATTTATTAATTACTCACTAATTCATAGTTCAACAACACGTGGAGTGTTATAGTATCATAATGGTAAATATAAATATGTAAGAAAATGCAAGAAATAAAATCAATGTTAAAAACAAATATAACATAAATTACATGGTATAATCATATGACAAAAATAAAGAGAATGATGGTTGATTTCAATCGTCCTGTGATTTGGTAGAAAATTGTGGAAATGAGAGAAATGAGGATTTATATTCGTTTCAGGATTGATATTAGTATTGGTATAAGAGATTACAAATTGTCCGGAGATTAGTATTTATAATAGTTAAATGGTAAATTTTATGCGGAATTGGATGGAGGATTCAATGTAGAGTTTGATGGAGGATTGATTGGATGATGAAGGGTTGTTGTATGTTATCAAATACTAATGAAAGATTCTAGAAGATTAGTTTTTTTTTTTTTTTTCCATTTTTCTTCTACAAAAAACGAATACATTAGTTATTTACCACTCTTCTTCTAAGAAAAACAACCTAGAAATTCCTTAGTATAACATATACATCAAACACCAATCCAAAGATTGGACCAAAACATATTTTGACTCAAAAAAAAAAAAAAAAAAAAATCAGAATCTTAAATCAAATCAAAAATTTAATTTAATATTCACATTTCAATGTTGAATTGTTAAAAAGATTATGCTTATTAGAGGCAAAGTGGACGAAATGTAATAGTCAAATATTCAACACACACACACATATACATATATAAAGCAAAGCAAAAAAGACAAAAGGATAAGAACAGATTTACAGTGGTGAGGGAAAAAGTTGATGTTCATAATAAGGTTAGAGGATGAAGGAATAAAAATAAGAATTTGATTTAAAAGTAGTAGAGTGTTAATGAAGAAAGCGAGAAAGAAGATTGTTTTAAAATTCGTTTAGGATCTCACCCCTTTGTTTTAAAACAACATTTTCATAACATAAAACACAGTTGTAAGTTTTCCTTATTTTTCATAGTTAGTTAATTTCTCTTCTTGTGTGTTGTGTGCAAAGAATGGCGGGAGGAATGAAGATTGTGATAAAAGAGCCTCAAAGAAACGTTAAAATTGAGCGGTTAAAGGGTGTAGGAGCGAGTATGTTTGGTGGGACTGAAGATCCATACGATGCCAAGATATGGATGGACATGCTGCAAAAATGTCTGGACGTGATGGAATGTCCGGAAGATAGAAAAGTGAGAGTTGCTTGTCTTCTGCTCGAAGGAGGAGCGAGCGAGTGGTGGAGGTCGGTAAGAAGGGAAATAATGAGTTGGAATGAGTTCAAGAAAGGGTTTTATGAAAAATACTACCCAGGATCCTATAGGGATGCAAAGCGAAGTGAATTGCTGAAGTTGGTGCAGGGGTCGATGAGTGTTGCTGAATACGAGAAGAAGTACATCGAGCTTTGGAAGCGTGGCAGGAGCATCATGGAAGGCGAGGTCGAGAAATGTACAAGGTTCCAAAATGGGCTGCGAGAGGATATCCGAAGTTCGATGGGGGCCGGAGTGGAATGGAGGGAGTTTAGAAGCTTAGTAGAAGGTGCTTTGAGGATGGAAAGGAAGAGTGAGGAGTTTGTTGCAACAACAAGTACTTGTTGTAAGATGAAGCAAGTCATAAGAGGTAGCCCCATTTGTATTAGGCCAGACCACCCAAACCTTGATGTACAATTAGTTCATGATCAAGCCCAATATAGATTAAAACATCACCTTGGAACACCTCATCAACAACACCTGCACAACTAATGCTAATACTATACATTGTATCTATTTCCTCCTCAAACAAGTATGCATATGAATCGTCTCCTACATTTTGTCTTTCCTATTTCATTTCTTTATAATCAATTTCATTTTTTTGAGTTCTAATTAGCATTAATGTTCCAAAACCAATAACAGAAGGTTTAGAAATTTACGTTCTTTAGGTATCAATACCAATACCAATCTCACCAAAATACCCACCAGCATTCAAGTAATTCTTTAACTTTATAATAACTGTATCACCCCAAGGGAAATTCCTCTCTTATTGTGCCCTAAATTGTTCCTTTCATTTTCAGATGCAATTTGTTATCAATCACCAATCAAAAACACTAAAGATAACGCAAAGAGAAGAAGAAACAACACACAAATTTACATGATTTACTAATGCTATGTTAGCTAGTCCACATGCAGAGAGAGAACAATTTTGTTCACTACTACAAATCCCACATATAATAGTTATAATTTATAGTCATGAACACCTTTTATGACTCACAATAAGAGTTTTAGGAGGTGTTTGGTATAAGTATTAAGTTAATCCATATTAACTTAATCCCTCTAAATCGTGTTTGGTGGATGGATTAAGTTAATCATTCACGAAATCCAACAATAATCCTCATATATTCTCTCTCTGCCTCATTTTTCGAAATCATCTATAATTAAATTTTTAAACAATCTATTCAACTTTAAAAATTAGATTTAAAAGTTTATTCAAA
>JBBMEF010000023.1:0-18861 GCA_037832685.1 Sicyos baderoa
GGAAAATTTATTGTTACTAATATTCTCATAGAAGAATAATTTTGCAATTACTTTCTAAAGATGGTCTAAACATGCAAATCTCTCTATAAATAATACTCATCATATTTTATTATGTATTAGTTATTCAATATAAAAACGTATTACTTTATACCGTATATTTGACCATGGTTGCTAAATATTTTTAAATTTGCCTAGTGTTATAAATATTTTATCAACTTGATCTATTCCTGCAAAAATACCTACATTCTACGTAGAATTTGTTGTCTTATTCCTTCAATTTGTACTAAAAAAACCTTTTGTGAAATATAGAGAAAAATCTACATTAGCATTTATAATTGATATCTTCTTAAATATATTGATTGGTTACAAAATATAATGTTACAAGCTAAATAAATGATCGATTTCGTGAATCAAACACGTAATCGTAGAGTTGAAATGGTTTAATACCAAATAAGATAATCAATTACGTCATCAACTCTTTCGATAAAAAAATAGTTCATTACAAAATAGCTTTTTGCTCGAGAAGAAAATGATTAGCTTTTATTTATTTATATATATGTATAAATTTTCATTTATGAATTTGTCCCAACGAACAATCTTAATTTTAACACCTATTTAAACTTTGAAATTCAGTATTTAATTTTCATATTATTTGAGAACTATAGCGCTATCCGTAAAATTTATTGGTCTCCCCCATTTACTAAAAAAAGCTTTGGAAATAATATAATACACAATTGGAATAAGGAATAGCCGACGCTGAGGTGGTCCATGTACTTGTAAGTTGTAAATAGCAGCCAAGCAGGATATGTATTTTAGATTATTTTTTGATTTGAAATAATAACAGATTAACAACCGAGTGTTTGTTAGGATTTAGATCGAAGTTTTACTAACTTCTCTAAAAAAAAAAGTTATACTTTTATACTATTCGAAATAACTTTAATTTATAGGCCGCCAATTTTTAATTATTATTTTTTTGATTATTCATTTTAAATATATATTCAATAATTTTTTTTTTTTTTTTTTTTTTTGTCTATAACTCACTTACATAAAAAGTCCAAACGCCAAAAGATTGTGGTCTATTAATTTCATCTGATTGAAATTCAGCTTAATATCATAATCACAAATTTAATTCCTATAATAAGTAATTGAAAGGGTTTATGGGCATCTATCCAACTCGTACTCAAAAAATAAAGACAAAACCATATTCAAACATGTTTTTGAGTGCTAACTCTTCATTTATAACTCCTCAAAATAACTCTCCAAAATAACCTCTCTGGTTAGTCTTCGTCGTCTTCCGGCGGCTTTAGTTTCAGTTTCACCTACGATTCTCAGACCTTATTTGGCTTTATTTGTGTCTTTCTTTTTCATCTTCTTCTTCTTCTTCAATTTTAGTCTCCCCATTTGCGGAGAATCACTTTCAGAAGAGTTGCTCGCATCTTCATTTCTCCACATTCATGTATCCTACTACGCGGTGATCTCCCAAATTCAAGCTCAATCCTCCGGTAACTCTCCATCTTAATTCGATTTAGCTTCAGCATTTCCCACTTTTTCTTTTGAGTTTTCACAATCATGGCTCCCATGGATGCGCACGACCAGTGCCCCTTGGATTTGAGTTCACCTCCCCTTTACTCTTCTTCTACTGCCATTCCTAACCATGATCATGCCCATGATGCGGATCTCAATGGAAAATCAAACCTAGATGAACCACAACCTGGACTGGATTCCCAAATCCAGTCTGAATCTACAAACGCCGATGCAAATCTTAGTGGAGAAATCCAGGTAGATTTTCAAATTCATGCCGATATGATGAAGTCTTCTGATTACATTGAGGATAATCAAACACTGGATCTTCTTGAGTTGTCGGATACGGTGGAAAATTGCAATGGAGAAACTGAGTTGCAATCTTTTGAGAGAGGGGAAGGCATTCGAGAATCACAAGATTTAAGTAAAGCTGTTGCAGGAATAGGAGAATCTCTAAACATAAGCACGGGAGCTGCGAAATCTGAGCTAGAGCATCCTCATGATTTAGTGGAGGACGTTAAGGGGGAATGTGAATCAGGGGTTGTCGTAAATGAAGGCAACTCTGAGCGAACTCAAGCTACAAATTGTCGGAATGGTGAATGTTACGCCGATGTTAAAGGCGAGGAACAAGAAAGTTTCGAAAATGAGGTTTCTCTTTTAGAGCCATCAGAAGGAAACAAAGTGGAAATGAAGCAGCATTTGGCAGCAGCTCCTAGTCCACTGCTCAATTCAGAAGATGTAAATGGTTCTATCTCCATTAGCACTAAGAATGGCTTCCCAACTTGTATGGATCAAGATGACCCTCTGGAGGCTATTGATGGCACATGCATTGTAGCAAACGGAACCAGCTTCCATGACCATACTGAAACCTCATCCGGCTCTGTATGTGACATTGCTACTGTTGAAACTCACAAATTATCTCCCACCGTGCTTAATAGTGATCCAAAAGTAGAGTTGAATGAGATTACTGGTAATGAACTAGAGGTGGTAAATCACAGTGAAGAAAATTCAGAAACGGCTTCCCATCGTGAAGTGGACGAGTATGACAAAGTTGAAGTTTTGGAATGTACTATATCTGGAGATGACTTGCCCTCTGCACTAGATGAATCTAGAATTTCTTCTGTCGATGACTCTGTTACTGGAAATGAGTTAATGCCTGAGGAAATTGAACATGTGCAAAGTATTGAAACAACTTTGTCGTCGACGACTCTGTTTATGGATCAAGATGACCCCCGGGAGGCTATTTATGGCGACTGCATTGTAGCAAACGGAAACAGCTTCCATGACCATACTGAAACCTCATCCGGCTCTGCAGATTGTGACATTGCTACTGTTGAAACTCGTAAATTATCTCCTACCGTGCTTATTAGTGATCCAAAAGTAGAGTTAAATGAGATTACTGTGAATGAACTAGAGGTGGTAAATCACATTGAAGAAAATTCAGAAATGGCTTCCCTTCGTGAAGTGGACGAGTATGACAAAGTTGAAGTTTTGGAATGCACTATATCTGAAAATGGAGATGACTTGCCCTCTGCACTAGATGAATCTAGAATTTATTCTGTCGATGACTCTGTTACTGGAAATGAGTTAATGCCTGAGGAAATTGAACATGTGCAAAGTATTGAAACAACTTTGTCGTCGACGACTCTGTTTATGGATCAAGATGACCCCCGGGAGGCTATTTATGGCGACTGCATTGTAGCAAACGGAAACAGCTTCCATGACCATACTGAAACCTCATCCGGCTCTGCAGATTGTGACATTGCTACTGTTGAAACTCGTAAATTATCTCCTACCGTGCTTATTAGTGATCCAAAAGTAGAGTTAAATGAGATTACTGTGAATGAACTAGAGGTGGTAAATCACATTGAAGAAAATTCAGAAATGGCTTCCCTTCGTGAAGTGGACGAGTATGACAAAGTTGAAGTTTTGGAATGTACTATATCTGAAAATGGAGATGACTTGCCCTCTGCACTAGATGAACCTAGAATTTCTTCTGTCGACGACTCTGTTGCTGGAAGTGAGTCAATCCCTGAGGAAATTGAACATGTGCAAAGCATTGAAACAACGGTATTTTCTGTTGTGATAGGAAATATTTCAATTGAAACAAGGCACGGGTCCTCTATACACTATCTTAATGGTCCAGTTCTAAGATCTGATCTCGAAGTTGAGGATTGTACAATGTCTGAAAATGTGGCTTCTGCTGGTGATGATATCCAACCAGATAAGGAAGTCGGTGAAAGTCAAGAGATTGGTCTTATTAGAGACTATGATTCAGAAACCAAGGGTGAGAACGGTGACATCGAAAAATATAACGAATCAACTGTCCCTAGTAATGATTTGAGATCGAAACCTAACAATTGTACTTCAACTGTATGTGAAGAGAGAGGTTCCATTGTTTCTGGAAGTCCAAATGGTGTCAAGAAATCTTCTGTGATCGAGCAAAGTTCGGCTGTTGTAACAGACTCAGAATTGCATGATAATGAATGCAACTCAAGTTCAACTGCTAATGAGAAATCAGGATGTGACATCGAAATTACATCTTCCATAGGAGGTGGTAGCAGAAGCATACCTGACGATGATTGCACTGTGTCAAAAACTAAAGTGCTCGAGGCCGGCTCTGTAGTCAACGATGAAGGGGATCTGAACCCAATGTCTGATGTTGCCTTTGAAACTGATGGTAAACCGACAAAAGAAGTAACTGAGATCGTTCATGAGGGTTGCCAGAATGAACCTTCACCTATTTCTCCAGAAGGTTCTGTTGATGCTTTAGTGGGGCAAAATGTAGGCGCTGAGGCAGGAACAAGGCCATTTAACTTTTTGGTCCGGGTACCTAGATTTGATGACGGAAATATAAGAGAGCAGTTTAAGTGTGCTCAGACAGAAGTTGATAGGAAGACCAAGGATCGAGATGCCATTAGGGTTCAAATACAGACAATGAGGGTAAAAATGAACATTAATAAATTGTTTCAAATTTTAGTATATATATATATATATATATGTACACACACATCATTTAATGATTCATATGATTACCTCATCAGGCTGCTTGGAAAGTGTTGAGTGATAGTGTTGAAGCTGCAGTGTCAGAAGGAAGAGCTGCAAGAGAGTTGCTGAAGTCAAAAAGACAGGAGATAGACTCTGTTCAATCAGTATTAACGAAAGTGAAGAATGCAATGTCTATTGAGGACATTGATGTCAGGGTAAGCACGCATTGATCTTCTAGTTAAATATGTTTGTAGCAATTGTCCTCTCCTCCGCCCCGCATGTGCATCTCGTTCCCCTGAATTTAATTTTTATTTCAACATTCTGTGATTTTATTCTTCAAGTTCAATGTATGTAGATACGCAACATTGACCACATGATAGAGCATGAAACCCTTCCACTAAATGAGGAAAAACAATTGATTCGTGAAATCAAACAATTAAAGCAGCTACGGGATCAGCTTTCATCAACTATTGGTAAGCAGGAAGAGCTTCAACAGGCATTGAACCAAAAAGACGAGATTGAAGAACGCCTAAAGGTATGATCTAGAGTTTGATTCTTTTGTACCTTCTATGCCATTTGCATATATCTATGAAATATATAATACCCTGCTTATCTAAATATGATTCCTACTATCTAGTTTGGAATGTAAGAAATTTTATTGATTGGTAATATGGTTACGATTACAAGTACTTGCAATGCAACAAAAGATTCAGATAATTCTGTTAGGGTACCACCCAACAAGAATTAAGTGCTGGAATATATTGTAATGTAAAATAAATAGAACTACATGATAAACTAAATATAAGACACTTGGAACCTCTCCTCTAGAGTATGCTAACCTAAGTCCTAAATCACTCAACAATTGCCTGCCTTCCCTTAATCTCCCTCTCTCTATTTACAACCAAATACACTAACTCCCTAACTAATTAATTAGCCTTATGCCCTTACTAATACCATACCACTCCTACCCATAAATCTCTATTAATTCCCTTACATAAACACACATTGTCCTCAAGGTGTGCTTACAAGATACATTCCAAAATTGGTAACGATCAAAACAATGTTTTTTTCATAAACAAAAAACCTCCACGGCTATTAAGAAAGGAGATGGATTTACTGAGAGACAATATCTCCTTTAATTTTTCTCTGAGTGAAAGTTTGGGTTTTTACTAAAAAAAAAAGAAAAGAAAAAAGAGTGACAATGTTCTTGTAATTTTTAAGCTGCCTATTCTCATGATATTTTACGACTGTACCCCACAGCTATTAAGAAAGGAGATGGATTCACTTAGAGACAATGTTTTGAAAGCCGAATCAGTTACAAAGGCTACCAAGAAGAAATATAATGACGAAAGTGTAAAACTGGATGAATTGCAATCCCAGTTTAAAGCAGCAGATAAGATTCGCCAAGAAGCATATGCTAATTTACAGAGTATGAGGAAGCAATTGTATGAGAAGGTTTGTACTTGTAATTTTTTCTCATAATTTGATCGATTTGTGGTGAGCATTTGAATGAACGTGATTAAAGTCTGTCAGGAAGATAGTTCACAACGATCTATTTTAGCTGGTATAACATGTTTATGAGGGTAGATCAGATGGGGGTTTCCATTTTTGTTTCGAAATCTGTTAAGTCTAGGTTGAAAATTTGTGAGGTAGGACTGGGCCAACATCTGGGGTGGGAGATTTGAAGCCATAACATCACACTACTTCAGCTATGCTCTTTTTGGCTGAGATTATTTAGCTAAAATAGATCATGTTGCAATTTTCTTTTTTGTTTTCTAGTTCAACAATTGCGGGGTGGATGGTGGTAATTAGGGCCGTTATCAATTGAGCTATGCTCGGTTTGTCATAAACCATGTTGCTATTGTTATATATATGTCATTATATGTTTATTTCTGTTGGCGTCTCTCTACAGTAGAGATTCTTACCGTTGAAATTTGACCCTTGACTTGCAGAACAAATACTGCTGGAAGTATCGGGATGACATGAAGGAAGCCAATGAAATAGCGTCTTGTAGAGATGTAGGGAGGCTGCAACGTCTTTGTATTGATCAGGTTTTTTTCTCCCTTTCTTTTTTATAATTGACAGAATCAGGTTGCTCTTTGGTATATAGCCGGTGTTGCTATCTTTTGATTTTCTTTCACTTTGAGCGTTGAGTTGTTTGCATACTCTTGACTAATCAAATCTTTCAGGTGGAGCGCATGATGGAACTATGGAATTCGAATTCCGAGTTCAGGGATGAATATATTAAGAGCAACATGAAGAGTACCCTGAGGCGGCTAAAGACGTTGGATGGCCGCTCCCTTGGCCCCAATGAAGAGCCTCATGTAATGAACCATATTGTAAAGGAGAGACCAGCAATGGACAATTCTCTTTCAACGGGCTCAACAACGCGGGAACCAGTAAAAGTGATACCCACTGATAATGCAAGAGATCACGATAAAGCAGTGGCAAAAGTAGTGGAAACGAAAAAAAGCAAGAAGCCTGACACAGTTGTGGCTTTAGTGAATGGACACAGAGATATTTGTAGCGAGAATGAGGTAGAAGAGACACCGCGAGCAGAAGAAATTAAGCGAACAAGAGAGGAAGAGGAGTTGGATGCGAAAGCAGAAGAGTTGAGAAAGGAAGAGAAAGCAATCAAGTTGAAGGAGCAACGGAAGTTGGAAGAGAAGGCCAAAGCCAAAGAGGCGTTGGAAAGGAAAAAACGAATTGCTGAGAAAGCTCACGCTAGGGCGGTAATTAAAGCTCGAAAAGAGGCGGAAAGGAGAGACAAGGTATCGTGCATATTTAAGTTGATAGTGTTGAATCATGTTAATCAACTCAAAAGCTTAAGCTGATGAGTTGCGATAAATTTAATTATATTAACAAACAGTAAGGAAGTAATAATTTGGATTGTTGTTGTATGAATTACAATTTGACAGCTAAGTTGTGGTGTGGTGTGCACAGGAAAGGGAGAAGAGAGCAAAAAAGAAGGAAAGGAAGATGGGAGCTGAGACAGAAGCTGGAAATGGTGGTTGGGAAGAAAAGGAATCTGCTATGATCACCGAATCCGAAAACCCAAGAGGTAAACAGGGGATGGTCGCGGAGAATCGGCTTCGAAAAGTATGTTCGACTTCCCAGTATAATACAAAGCAGAGCAAGACAAAGTTAATTCCTCCGCCTCTTCGGAATCGGGGTGGTAAGAGGAGGATGCAACCATGGATGTGGGTACTTCTGACAACCCTCACTATTGTTTCTGTGTTTCTGTTGTTCTCTACTAGATCTTCATCTTCTTCTTGGTTGGGTTTCTAAATTTAGAATGCAATTCAATTTTTTATATAAGATATTATTATAGTTGGGAGGAAGGATGGATGGCTTTGGTATAGCCTAATTCTTTGGTTCTACTCTCAGGAGGCCTTTGTTGAATTTTGATTTATTACCCTCTATTTGTAAATAACGTTATGTAATTAACTAATAAATACATTGGAATTCACTATCTCAATTCTTATTGAACTCGAAAAAGAGTAAGTTAGTTGGTTATCCCTCTCCAACAAATGTATAATATTGGGTAGAGGATATGGAATTTAGGGTACAATTTATTATTTTGAAGTTAACTTAATATTTGAGCTCCCCTTATGAATGAAAACGAGAAGGGAAGTGTAGATATGGAAAACGATGTAAATAATTAATTCACATACTTTAAAATGCTTACAAATAAGAGTGGCAATATATTACATGAAAAATAATATATATGCAAAGAAGGCAAGAGCAATAAATATAATAATAAAAATAGGGAAGAAATCAATAGTAGCATTAGCTCAGCTGCATTGAGTATGTTCCATGATCGAGAGGAAGAAGAGCTTAAGGACGTCGACGACGAATGGGTGAGGGAGAGGGAGCTCCCTTACCCTTGATGTTCTGGACAAGGGCTTCGCCAACACCTTCTCCGAGGCCCTCGATGATCCCTCCCAAGAACTCCACCACCACCTGTGAAGCCAGTCTTGCTGCCGTCCCTAGCACGCTTGCCTTCTCGCTTCCCTTATGCCCGTTGTCCCGGAGCCCGTTCTTCACTCCCTTTGCACATGCTGCATGCACGTGGTAGTCGCATACCGTGCAACCATACACCCTCCCTGACCTCCTCTTCTTGCACTCCCCGCACACAATCCCCGACGAGGACGAGGATGATGACTCGGACGGAAGCATCCTCAGGGTGTGCGGATGGAGGGATGGCAGCTTCATCTCCCATGAGAGCATGGCGCAGCATGGGTGCATCTGGAAGCCGCTGCACACCCCGCATCGGAATGCAAATCCTTTAATGGGCTTTGCGCACACATCGCACTTGGACTGCATGATGCCGCCTTTGAGTGGCTTGGAGTAAAACAGAAGCTGGTGGTGGGAATGGAATGGGTGTGCCTTGAGGGCCGGAGGAGACAAGGCGCAGAAGTCGTGGAGCTGGAAGTCGCAACGGTTGCAACTGAAGCGGTTGCCCGCGCCGTACTCCTTGCAGCCGCTGCAGGTAAACAGGTCAGGGAGGCATATGTGGGACAGCCGGCCGTGTCCGGGGTGGCTAAAATGGATCATCTCTTCTCCATACATCAGCTGAGGGGACACTGGCAATTCCCTTTTCTCAATAGCATCAACCAAGGTTTGGTTCTTGTGCACCACAAAGTTAGTACTTGTCCTCTTCAAATTACCTTTGCTCATCACTCCCTTCATGTCTTTGCTTGCTTCTTCACTGCTTATTCTTATTACTATCTTCCAGTATATTATAATGCAATGCTAAATGGGTGTGGACATTATATACTCAATGTGCTGTGACATATATTATGATGTTACCTTACAAATGCATGCCACCCAGGAAAGCACCCTTGACTAACTTGCATACCCAAAACAAACTGAATATTTCCTTTTTCCTTTTAAAATAAAAAGGAACCCCACACAAGAAATTATAATCCAATAATGTCAATTTTGGTAGAATACAAGGAAGTTTCATTGAACGAATTTTTACTATTCTTCAGCATTGAAAATATTCCATGCTTCCAACTACACTCACATCCTGTAATGGAATATACACGCTGGTAATTGTACATATATATATAGATGAAGGAACCATCATAAATTGGTTTAACGATCTATAAGATTATAGGTTTAAGTTATGGTGGCCACTCATAGAAATAGATTATAAGAGAATTAAGAAGTCGAGGTAATATTGGTTTGAATTTAATCAATAACCGAACTGATTCAATCAATTTGATAAAAAGAGAAATCGAACCAATGTCCAATAAAAGACAAAACATTGGTTCAGTTTTTCTTGATTTTTAGGGCAGACCGATAACCAATCCAATTCAATTGATTTGAAAAAAAGAGGAATCGAACCGATGTCGGTAAATGATAAAATCATTGGCTCGATTTTCTTTTATTCGGTTTCCTACCGTTTATTTTTCTTTTACTATTTTACTTACCATTTATATTTTAATATTATTTTTCTAAAAAAAAAAATCTCATAATTTATAATTAAATTAAACAAAAATATTTAGTCATTTATGAATAAAAAGTTTAACTAACCTATAAAAAGAAAAATGAAATGGAAAGGGTCAGTAGCGCAATAGTTTCATCGTTTGGTTTGGTTGTAAACCAGTTCAACACCAGCGTCACGGATAAGAATGGGTATTTGTAATCCCCCGCCCGACTTTACTAAAAAAAAAATGAAAAAATGAAAGTAATTAAGGTTCAATTCCATTTTTATTGGTTTTTACAAATAAAAACCGGTTAGATCTAATAACTTTTGATTTTCAGTTTTGTTCCGTTTTTAATTTTCATTGTCACCGCTATTAAGGAGGGAAGAAATGAGAATAAAAAAGGGCCCAAGCGAAGGAAGTTTGTTAATTATATGAGATCTTCTAAATCTGGTTATGGGAATGGTGATTGGGGACACAAAAGTCAAGCTTTGTCTTTATGCTTTTTTATGAGTAAAATTGTTAACCTATTCCGCATCCATCACTATCACTCCAACCCATTATATACAAAGTACATATACAATCTCTCTACCTGCTTGCTGCTGCACCTAACAAATGTAATATTCGATTCCCATTCTCATTTTTTAAATCCATCATGATTTCTCCCCATCCACGCAACACAACATTTCAATCCATTGGGATAATATCGACCTTTATTTCTTTTATATGTAACAAAATAATTTAGTAAAAATGGTAATGCCAAGAATACCAGTTCTTGCTTCATAAATTTTTATTGAAATTAATTGAGAGAAAGAAAATGGCATCCGAGTGATTCCCTTTGTTGGCAGAGGGTATATTGCTTTTTGCATCTTTTGGACTTTTTTGTGAATTTTTTTATTTTTATTTTTTTTGAAAAATTGCGTAAAATTGGTTATTTCAACTGAATTGATGACCCAAGAATCTTCCTTTCTTAATCTCTGCCGGTGGCCACTCCACCACCCAATTATTACTACTTTATTGGATTATAATGGGCCTATAAGGAAAGCCCATCTCCACATCCTCCCAACTTTTTTTTTTACTTATGTAATATTGACTAAAATGTCACACACCTATAAAATACAGCTAAAAATTGTGGAATAGAATAAGTTCATTGATGGGTGGTATTGTATGAGATTTAATTCTGAAAATTGGTATTTAATTTTTATTTATTTAGGAGCGATAGTATTCTAAATATGGGATTTGTGATCCTCCTCATCTAATTTGTAGTAAAAAGAAATAAATTATGCATGTCTTATGTTATGACTTAAAAAAGATCTGTTGGCAAAGATTCTAGCAACTACGGTGCAATTTCGACTGAAAGAAAACGTCCACCGGCGCAGTTACGCCCAACGAAAATTCAAACGATGGCCGGAATGCTGCCGAGAAAATGAAAAAGGCTGATGCGCCTCAATCGTCGGCCCAGCTATGACCAATGAAGATTCAAACGATGGTAAAGATCTGCCAGCCGAGATTTTGACGGATGCAGCGGTGATTTCCGTCGAAAGAAAACGAAAAGGCTGAATGTTTTTTAATAGAATCTTCAAGCCTCAAGATGTCTGCGAAGATGTATCAAGTGCATTAGGGGTGTAAGAATGGGTGACGTCATTGCTAGAGAAATGATTATGGATTAGAGTGTGACTGCTTAAAGATTTCGGTAGAAAGAAAATGAAAAAAGGTTGATGCCCTTAGTCCGTCAGAGTACTTACGACCGACGAAGATTCCAACACGTCGAGATTCTGATAGCTCAGGCCGAAAAAATGAAAAAGGTTGATACTTTTAAGAGAATCTTTAACGATGTCAGCAGAAGCTGCATTATGGGGTAAGAATGGGTGGTGTCACTACTTCAAAAATGATTACGTGTGTGGACAAAGAGTGTGAGTGAGTGCTTAAAGATTCCGGCCGAAAAAAAGCGAAAAAGGCTGATGGTGGCCAAGATTCCGACGGCTCGGGCGAAGATTCAAACAATAAGAAAAGATCTGTCGGCCAAGATTCCGACGCCTCGGGTAGTGATTCGCGCCGAAAGGAAACAAGGCTGATGCTTCTAAGAGAATCTTTAAGTATCAGGATGGCAACAGGAGATGTATCAAGTGCATTAGGGGTGTAAGAATAGGTGATGTCACTGTTTCAGAAATGATTACCTGTGTGGGACAAAAGTGTGAATGCTAAAAGCTTTCGGCCGAAAGAAAACGAAAAAGACCGATGTGACTCTGCCGGCGAAGATTCAAACAATGGCCAGAAGAAAAGCCGAGATTTCGACGGCTTGGGCAGCGATTCCCACCAAAAGAAAACGAAAAAGGCTGATGCTTCTAAGAGAATCTTTAAGCCTCGGGATGACAGCATAAGTTATATCAAGTGCATTAGATATGTAAGAATGGTGGTGTCACTGCTTCAGAAATGATTACATGTGTGGACAAGAGTGTGAGTGCTTAGATTATTCTAAAGAACGTTGCTGCTACAATAGGTTTCAATAAGCTGAACTATTAGAGAAGCTGAAATGAGTTACTTTATAATTGAATTTTTTTTACACTTAGTAATTAAAATCTTCAGGTAATTGTACTTTCTGGTTTTTGTTTGGATGTGTTGCTGTGATTTTGGTGTTCGGTCTTTGATTCTTTTGGTATGATTATTGATACTGCTACTTTGTTGTCTTTAAATAAGTAATGAAAACCATATATTTGATTAAAAAAAAATTGAGATCTGATTTAAGATTGGTAGCTCAAAAGAGACACCATCTTGAGGGGGCATGTTGAGAATCTCATATTGATAAGATAAGGATATCTCTTAGTGTTTATAAGGTAGGTGGACTACTACTCTCATCACTAATTGATTTTGAGATGGATGTCCACACTATTTCACAGTCGTCAAAATACTCCATAGGTTGTGCTTGTGCTCCCACATCAAAATAAAAATAATATTGCTAACTTACGACATAAGTAAGTATCTTCAAGTATCTTAATCTTTTGTGGAAGCTGAATATCGAGCCCTTACGCTCCCACATCAAAACAAAATAATATTGCTAACTTACAACATAAGTAAGTATCTTCAAGTATCTCGATCTTTTGTAGAAGTTGAGTATCAAGCCCTTACTGTAGTTACACGTGAATTGTTGTGGTTGTCTGCTTGTTTATATGGGTGATTTCGGTTTAATTTTTTTTATTAGTTTTGTGTTAGATTGACAATCGACCTAATATCTTCGTTTTTACGATAATTAGGTCTAAATCGATATCCAATTAAGAAAGTCATTGATTCTATTCATTTTGGTTCAGTTTTTGATTTTGATTACAATTAGAATTGGTTTATTTTTTAACTTTTTTGGTCCAATTTTCAGTTTATATTTTAATTTGATTTTAAGATTATTTTTTTTCAATTTGATTTTTGTTTTTTTAATTTTACTAACCAAAAACAACATTTTTCATGAATCCCGTAATATTATAATAATTTTGCTTAATATGTCACATCTAAATTTTTTCTTACATCAAATCTAAATACTATTATATATATTTTCTTTATTATTTATATATTTGGTTCAATTTGATTTTATATTGGTTATTCCATCCAGAACCAAAACCGAACCTACATATTTCAATTTTTTAAAATATCAAATCAAATAATTCAATATTATTTAAGAAAATTGAATTGATCCTTGGTTCAATTTCATCGATTTTTAATTTTTCCTTTTCACCTCTATCGTTCATTGATCTTCAGATTTTTAAGGTATTTACAAATTAATGTCATACATATAAATTTTGAATCTGAGGCTTCTCAAAAAAAAAAAAAAAAAATCTTGAATCTGAGACCTTAAGAAGAACACAACTTCAAATCTCAAACTTTCGACCACCAAACCATCCCGATGTATTTTAGGAGATCTCATATTGTGTTTGATGTAGATCTTATATTCTGTTCCGTAAGTTGTTACTATTCAATGTATATAAATATTAGCCCTTTGAAGGGATGACAACAAACACTTTCTCATCTCACTTTCATAATCAAGTCACCCACAGTTTTTAACAAAAAGTAAAGTAAGAACTGACTTAGGTGTACACAGTGTTAAATCATGCATGATAGGTTCTGGAAATAGACGAAGGGTGTATCTCTGGCCCCGATTCTCGTCGTGCTCCTAATCTGAAATCTCCCTCGTCCGCCGCTCGGGAGCCTACAGAGACTGCAAACTCCACAATTTCTCCGTCGTCCATCCTTGCTACAAATGTCACTGGATCCGAGGATTGATTTGATTCAATTTTGGGAGAGAGGAAACTACCCTGTTTTTCATGGGATGCTTTCAATAAAGTTTTGTTAATTTTATGTGAGCACAACAGAAGAATATGTCCAGATTGTATGCATTAAGGAGAACTGTTGATTAAATTTGAAATCCTGAGTGTTCAGACCGTCTTATGTGCACGTCAAATATTGACGTCGGCTAATGAGACAAAAAAGTAGAATGTTAAACTACTACATGTATGTTACTGTAGATTTAGTGGTATATATATATATAATAAAACAATTAACATGCATCTAATATATCTAGAAAAGCGATCTAAATTAAAGTTGATATCTACATTAATTTCTCTCTGTTGTAGATTCTGTGTATTTTTGTAGGTTAGTCACGCTTGCACTTGCGAAGGCAGCTCCTGCATGCCAATGTGGCCACATAAGCAACTCCCGCCAAAGCCAGGAACAGCACTGCAATATTGAAGTAAACAAACCATCCTACTGGTAAGTTTTTATTAGCAACATTTGAAATCCGAATTGCGAATTCCGTAACTTACATGTCAAGGTACTATAAAACAAGACCGCCAGGCGATATCGAACTATCCATCCCAAATTAACTTCCAGCAGACAATGCCGTTGTTCATATTCTCCCTTATTACTACTACTCGAACTGGACGAATACTCGCTGTTTCCTGGACGCAACGAACTTAAAGAGATGTTTACGCCTACCACACCAACTCCATTTGTATCCCGCACTTCCATTTTAATTCTTACTGGACTTGCACCCCAATCAATTTCAATCACTCCAAAATTTGGTTGCCCTGAAAAGAAGCACCAACGCTAGCTGAAACAACCAACAGCATCTAACATTTAAACACTAAGGCCCGTTTAATAACTATTTATCAAGCGAGGCCTAAGAGTGGCGTGTGCATACCAAATGTGCATGACTTGTATCTGCAGTTGCTTTCGATAACTCTCATAGTAGATGGTGTCAACCATGCAAGAAACCTCACTACAAATCGTAATGGTTGCGGAACTACCTTTTCAACTGCTTGGGTAAGACCACTTGAGGTTATGTCATATAGCGGATATTCAACAGCGCAATCATAGCGTGAAATTTCTCCAAAATGGACATCTCCGCTTATAAAGAAAACTCCTTTTCTCTTCATCCATAAAAAGAAAGAAAAGACATAATAATGCAGGATCAAAAATACAAAAAAAAAAAACTTTTGAACATGTATCTAAACAACTGATAACGATTTAGTCTCTTAGTTGCAACTTGGTAACATAGCAAAATAATGATTGAGTTAGTTACAATAAATATATATATATGTATTGTTTCAGAATATATATATATTATATATATATATATATATATATATATATATATATGTAAAAACATGGTTACAGATTAGCAAGTATGAAAGATTGAATTGTTGAACTAAATTAGACGGATGTAGTATATGAACTAAAAGTGTTTTCGAAATTATAAATTTTTTATATTTCTCTTTCTTTTTCCTTTTGGGTTGCAGTTCGTTAATCCTGAGAACAGGGTGCTTGAATAAAAAACAGAAGCGCAGGCATGAGATTTTTACCTTGCTATCAGCAACCAACTTGAAAAGGCGATCTCTCTCCTTCGGAAAACGTCCCCAAGATTCCAAATAGAACAACGGCCCGGTGGTTGCTGAAAGATTTGATATAACCTGAATTGCAGAATGTAAAGGATCTCACATCGAAACGAGTGGAGACTTCATAACAATATATAAGACAAATGAGTAACTCTCTTATTGCCAATTAATTTTTAGGTGAAACCACATATTATCTAATATGGTATTAAAGCCCATTAGCCCAAACGGGTTTTCGGTCCAATAAAAACAAAAATTGAGATCTAATTCAAGATTGATAAACCCAAAAGAGGCACAATCCAATGAGAGGAAAAGTTTTGAGATAGGACTTGTCGCTGAACAAGCGTAAGAACCGATCCACATGAAAAGATGCATAGGATAAAAGCTTGTAGACAAAGTAGAGGGCTTCACACACCTGAATGGATGACCCAATTATTGTAACTGCTGACTCCGGACCCTTAAGCTCATTCTCCAGCCATGTCCATTGTTCAGTACCCAAAATAGTTCCATCACTAAACATCCCATCACGGTGATATCTAGTATCTAATAAAATAACCTATAAAACGTCATGTCACAAACAAGCTAATTGTATGATACCATAAAAATACAACCATCATTAAAACCAAATTATGAAGATGCGATTCATAGAAAGGGCTCAATTTGTACCTTAATTTGTTTACCTATAGGGCCGAACATATAGGATGCATACACACCATGCTGCTTGCGCCTAGAATGATAAAGTTTGGTTAATTATTTAACAGAAACAAAAATCTACTAAGAATAAATTAACACAAAGGTGCAAGCCTGACCCAAGAATAAAGTACGCATCTTATTTAAATTTAATAATCTATTCATCATCTACTAAAATTGTATCATTTCTTTTAACGAGCCAACCCTTTCTCTTTCACTATCACACACACATAGAGTAGGATAAATAATGCTGCTTAGCAAACTAACAAACAATGTCCCCGGAAAGACAAAATTACCATAAGGGGCGGGGCATGTGTTTCTTAGATACTGAAGGGCACCAACAATGCTACGACATAGAGAGAAGAGTTTCCAATCAATCATTCTTTTCTCAACGGAAGTTTTTTTTATAGCAAACAAAATATTTCATTGATAGAATAAACGTACGAAAGGGGAGAAAATAAAGAGAAAGATACAGGGGAGGCCAATCATAGGGCCATAACAAAGGAAAATAAAAGGCAGATAATGCCACAACAAACACAAATCAATAATACCAGAAGCCCACAACTAACAAGAGGATTTGTAAAAGAGAACATAAAAGATGTTCTAATCGACAACCGTCCGTAATGGGATAACAGAACAGACTACTCGATCCTAGCCTTTGAGAAGAAGAGGAAGCCTTCGTGTTGTATTGTACTGAAGAGTAGAGGTTGATCACGATGCCCTTCGCTTTTCTCTTGGAGGCGACAGACTTTTTGGCTGTTGGGAATGGGATTGCATTGATGCAAAGACCCATCTTTGCAAGCCAAGGGACAAGTAAGGGTAAGAAGGTGGCAAGGTCAATATCCACCAAATCATCTTCCAAGTTCACTTTAGTTATGTGAATCCTAGGTAGAGGGGTTGATTTCAGGTGTAGCATATCAAGCTTTACAGAGTCAAAATTAGTCCAGAAGTGCAACCAATTGACTTGAGTAGCCAAAAAGTAGTTCAAATCTGAAAGGCCCCCAATTTATTTTTTTTGATATCCATGACCGTTCGGGCCAGCCCACCTAACCTTACAACATTTGGATGTCAAGGAAATCCGTAGGAAATTAATTCCTAGGTAGGTGGCTGGCCACCATGGATTGAATCCATCACCTTAAGCATCTTAAGACCCTCTTTGACCACTAGACCAGTCTATGATTGAGTTAGTTTTCTTCGTCAATATCAGGATTCGCGAATACTCGAAATATAAAGATTGCCTCTAGAACACGAAAATAACATGTAAACACCTTGGACTATGAAGTGGTTCATCTAAAAAATCAAGGAGAAGCTTTTGATTGGTGACTTTCTCACTAAATTCCTTTCCAGCATCATTTAATCCATAATCATGGTCATCCCAGACACCAATCACCTAAAACAAACACCACAAAAACTAAGTAAAAACGAAACAAGCAATGAAGGCAAACAAACAAACAATGTAAGAGATCAGGCACCTTGGTGGTCTGTTTAAGGCGATTATAGCCCGGAACCGCCTTGCCCTTGCTGTATTTGAGGATCATTTCCTGTTCGGATGAAGGAACGAAGCGTGGAGCATTCTTCCATGGCCCCGCCGTCCTTTGCCGGCCGAGTAGCTTGAAAGGGCGCCTAATGTCGCCGTAGATGTTATCGCCGAGCCAAATGAAAACTTGCGGATCGAAGTTGGTTATGGAGTTCCAGATTGGCTGCAACAATCAAACCAAACAAACAACATTGTTTGGATTTTGGAATTGATTTGATGAGAAGAAATTAGAATGAGATTCAAACCTGAGGAGCATCCTGGTTGGCGCATGATCCAAACGCGATCCTGGATACTACGGGCCCAGGCTCGGCACTGCTGCCGCTACGGAACAGAGCCACCACTCCCGTTACGATCAACACCCGCCACCAACTCCATCTTCTCTCATTGCTCATCTCCGTTACAGTAATCTCAACCTTACTCAACTCTCTCCAAACCTACTTCCTCCAAATGTTCTCTCATAAAAAAAACTTATTTCATTCCAGGTTTTCATTCAGGAATTAATAAATCCTCCAACTAAATCTTTCTTAAATATGACCAAATATACTGCCCTTAAAAATGGGTTTTTTGTAACATAGGGTCAAAAAAAAAAAAAAAAATGGCAAAATGAGGAATTTTCCCCAAAGTAATTGCAATCTGGGGGCATTGCGTGGCTCCCACCCACGCAACCCCCTTTTTTTTTAGGTCGCGTGGGTCCCAAGCAATCCAAACGGCGTCCAACGGGAGGAGAGTGAAAAGACGCGTCGGTTGGCTGACACTGACACGTGTCAGCCATGCAGACAGGTCGCGTGGGTGGGAACCACGCGACCAGCCTGGCACTGAC
>JBBMEF010000023.1:27634-44844 GCA_037832685.1 Sicyos baderoa
AGCCTTATTGTAATTTTGGGGACTATACTGTCCATGTAATTTCATATTTATAATGAAATTGTTTCTTATCCAAAAAAGATTAATTCCATGACAAATGGAATAGGTGAAAATTTTCTTTTATATCAAACAACTCATCCGATTTGGGAGGCTGCTAAAGAAACGTACTCAAGCAAAGAAAATACCTGAGAAGTTTTTCGAATCGAGTCAATTCTTCATGATCTTTGCCAAGGAGAATTGTCAATAATTGAGTATTTTAATAATCTTTCCCGTCAGTGGCAACAATTGGATATGTATGAAGTCCACACGTGGAAGTGTACCAATGATGCAACTCAATTTAATTTATTTTTGGAGCAGAAAAGAACATTCAACTTCCTTTTTGGCCTTAACAATAATCTTGATGAAGTTCGAGGAAGAGTTATGGGAACCAAGCCACTACCAACTCTTTGCGTAGCCTTTTCAGAAGTGAAATGTGAGGTAAGTAGAAAGAGTGTTATGATGAAAAATTCAGACACAGTCTCAATAGTTCCTGAATCTTCTGCCCTTGTCTCTTCTAGAAAGTATTATTCAACAGGGTCAAGAGACGACCAACAAAGAGGTCAGAAGCCCTAGTGTGAATATTGCAAGATTGCTGGCCATATAAAAGATACGTGCTAGAAAATCCATGGAAAACCTCGTGATTGGAAGCCTAAGCAACACACCAATACAACTTTGGATAATTTCCTCGATACAGAGTCTGCTACGTTTAGCAAAAAACAGATAGATGCACTACAAGAGATTATAAGGCATACAATGAAAGGTGCAGGTTTGGTTGCTCAGACAATGGCCCTTATCTCTTCAAATGGTTCAAACTCTCAAGAAGCTGGGACAAGATTTAAAGTCGGGAAAGATGATTGGCAGTGTTGAGCTCTATTCCAACATTTACCTTCTCAAATGTAATCAAGAATCATTAAAAAAAGGTTCCCAATTGACCTCGTCTCTAACATTCTCAGTTGGACCGATTGACCAAAAATTAGGTCAAGAGTAAACCATATTGGCTCGGTTGACCAAAAATTAGGATTTTGCCCTCGTTTCTTCTCTGAGAAGATCTCTCGCTGTCTCTCTCATGTACCCGACAATGATTCACAACATCATGCCAGAGCTCGTCAGATAGTTGATGAAGCAAATCGATGTGTACCAAGGGAGAGAGAAAAACCATCGACTTCATAGGTTGTTTATACGTTACGACATGAGCCGAGGGAAAGACGAAGCCAAGACCGATGCTCGAGCCCAAAGAAGGGAGGAGAGACGAAAAAGTGGTACCCAAGTGTCATCTGCTCTAACCAGAGATGAAGGACTGAAGGAGGGTAAAGTCGAGACTTGGATGTCTACGAAACTTCATGAAGGACGATGTTGTGTAGGGCGATGGGCCATGAGGGAGAAAATGTTATTGTGCTGGCCGATCACAAGTGTTTTATTTTTTAAAAGGCACTTGCGCCCCCCAGGTGTAAGGTGCGGTCTTGGGGCTTCGCTTGAGAAAGCTGGTTTTGAAATTTGGAAAAGAAATAATGTTATTAAAATAATTTTAATGTTTGACTGTCATTCACGTGGCTCATTGCTTTTTTCACATTTTTCAATAAAATTAAAGGGGAATTTGCATGTATATTACAATAAGGCAAAAAAATTGCATAAATATCAAAATAATGAAAATATTTGCGAATATAGCAAAATCAGATTTATAGACTCCATCAATAGTGTCTGATAGACTCCATCAATAGTGTCTGATAGAGTCTGATAGACTCCATCAATAGTGTGTCTGATAGACTCCATCAATAGTGTCTGATAGACTCCATCAATAGTGTCTGATAGACTCCATCAATAGTGTCTGATAGAGTCTATCAATAGCATCTAAAAAAAAGTTGCTACATTTGCAATATTTTTAAAATGTTGCTATAATTTTAATGTGGGGTAGAAAATTTGCTATAGAGTGCAAATTCCCAAAATTAAACTTTATTGCTTTATGTCGGAACTTTATTTCTTTAGTTTTTGTATGTACTTTTTTTTTTTATTAAACTTTATTAAATGTATTAATTTTGAAAGTAAGAAATTATATCATCAAGAAGATTAATTGTACTTTTTTATTAAACTTTAGTGCTCGACGTGTTATTGATTTTTTTTTGAAACCTTCAACGTATTATAGTTCATAGATATTCATTAGTAAGATTAAAGGTCTTAAAAAAAAATTTAGTTTTCAACATTTTTGTTTGACTTGACATTTTTTTGACATAATGTTATTTGATGTCCATAATTACAATTGAGAGTGATTTCTTTTATAGAGGAAATTCAATAAGATTACATGTAGATTCTACTTAAATTGAGGGTTACGAGTAAATATTTAAGGAAATATATATTTTATATATGGTACGTCTCGAAAAGAAAGATTGCGCTTTTCTGTGCCTTGCACCTTAGGCTCCAGAGAGCCACTAGCCTTTTAAAGCACTGCCGAAGACTGAGGAGAAAAATTGTTGTCGACAACTTTCAGATGGGGAGAAGGTGACCTTGCCGAGAAGCATCTTTTGGTTCTACCGGTGGAGTTGCTGGAAAGCAAGTTTTTTAGTTTTTTTCAAGCCAGCTTAAAAATTGTTGCCATGATAAAGTATTGAAAGTTGTGAAGGGACAGTGAAAGTGCCGTCTTGAAACGCCAAGACAACCTTAGTAGTTGAATGGACAAGATTCTTCAATAATATCTGCTCTATCAGAGTGCATTCATCAAGGGAAGGCAAATTCTTGTAGCTAATGAGATAGTCGAAAGTTTCGGGTCAAGAAGCAAAAGGGTGGATCTTGAAGTTAGACCCAGAAAAGGCCTTTGATTGTGTTGACTGGGCCTTCCTGGTAGAGGTGTTAAGGTTAAAAGGCTTTGACCCCAAGTGGATTTAGTGGATTTCTAGCGGGGTTTGTGATCGTAAGTTTTTTATCTTTTCATATACAGATATATAAGTTCTTGTTTCATGTTAAAGCTCAGTGGCCCAATTTTGGCTCTAAAGTTTAAGCTTTTGTGGATGTTGTCGAAGCTCTTTCTTAAAAGAAACCAAAGGATCTTTCACAAAAAACATCTCCCTCGTCAAGATTTCTTTGAATCAGCTTGTCTCAAGGTTTCATAATTGTGTTCTCTTTCCAAACATTTTGCTTATTTCTCTTTATAGGAAATCTATCCTGATTGGAAGATTTTTATTTTTATTTTTATTTATTGTTTTTATATATCCTTTGTGGTTTCCTTATTGGTTCAACACTCCAACACATACCTTACCGGTTTCCTTTTTGCAGTGTTTTTATTGCTTTTATTTACTATTGTGTGAACTTTGTATCTTTTGAGCATTTGTCTCTTTTATGACATCAATGAAAAGTCTTATTTCTAACCATCATTGGTGGTAAAAGGGCTTTGGAGTTATAAGAGGTCATGTATTCAACAAACAAGAGGTCATGGATTCAATCCATTGTTGGTGGTCTCCTACCTAGAAATTATTTTTTTACAAGATTCCATGACAACCAAATGTTGTAGGGTCAAGCGTTCTGTTTCATGAGAATTGTCGAGGTGCATGTAAGTCGGCTCGAACACTCAAAGATATAAAAAAAGAGAAAAAAAGGAATATGGACACTCACCAGGATATTGGTTTTCTTTTTGCAATGTTTTTATTGCTTTTATTTACTATTGTGGGAAGTTTGTATTTTTTGAGCATTTGTCTCTTTTATGTCATCAATGAAAAGTCTTATTTCTAACCATCTTGGCTGGTCCAAAAAGGGCCTTGGAGATTTAAGAGGGTCATGGATTTAATCCATCATTGCTGGCCACCTACCTAGGAATTAATTTCCTATGGGTTTCCTTGACATCCAAATGTTATAGGGTCGACGGCAGTCCCGTGACATTAGTCGAGGTGTGTACAAGCCCGGCCTGGGCAGTCACAGATATCAAAATAAAACTTTTGGACCATGCATCAATGGGTGAAGACTTGTCCTAATGTGTGTGGTTCAGTTCTCCATCTTCCAAGTCAGAAATATTTATAGAAAAATGAGGTTTCATTATAATGCTTAGTGTGATGATGCAATACAATATTTGCATTAATCAGCTTCTTTCAGAAGCACAGTTGCAACGGAGTTGTGTATCTTGCATTCTTCTGATTGTTATCGTCATTCAAAACTGCATAACATGGAATATGAAGTTTCTTTTTCCAGTGCAGATTGTCCAAAAGGATAGAGAAGAAAAGCTTTCAGAAATTTTGAAAGGTCGTCTCAACCAGTATGTTCAAGGAAACAAAAATGATTTTGTTACTCATGCTGAAGCTGAAGTAGCAAGGCTCTCCAACGCAGGTAATATGATCACTTAGAATATTTTTGGTTCAAGATCACCGGGAAAAAGAGAACGAAATGTCAACAATCATTTATTATAATTCAAGATCATTTGGACTACATTCATACGCTTGCAAATTTTGTGTCGTAGCATGTCGTTTATGAGGGCATTTAGAATATCTGCGTCATCTAGAAATAGATCTCTTTATTTGAGAGGATACTACAACTTTGGTCGTGTTTGGCCCGCCGGGTTGGGCGGACATATTTTATACCAGCTGCCAAGCCTGGCGTTTGGCTTGAATGTTTAAACTGCCGCCAATAAAAATTAAACGGGATTTATGGTATTGACGAAACCGCCCATGTAAAACGAATACCTGCCACGACTTTTTCTTAGACACAATGTTTATTTCTCTTATTAGATGAAGTTGAATTATATTGTTTTAATTGTTTAATCAAATTGAAGTAGTTGATTATAAAATCATAATTTATAGTTACAGACAAATCCTTAAAAAAAGGAATCAACCATCAAAGAAAATTAAAAAAACCTTACATGTTTAGTTGTATCAAGAGGTTTAGTTTTAGTTTTGATTTCAAAACAAAAATCAAGAGGCTTAGTTTTCTCCCTAGAGATGGTCTTTTTTTTTAATATTAATTAAATTTCTGAAAAATGGAAGAAAGTTCTTAAAATCTAATTTTATGTTAATTGATAAACTAAGTTTCTGAATGGGTTGGTGGCGCGTTTGTTATCCTGATTGGTTGTAATTCATTTCAACTCTACAATCACGAGTTTGATTCTGAAAATCAGGATTTGTCTCTCATTTTGTTTGGGAGTAGTAGTAGTACCCTCTATATACGGTTTGTTGTCTCCTCCCCCAATTTTGAAAAAAAATTATTATTTAAATATTTCCATTTTACTCTTGAAATTCTCTCTTTCTCGAGTAATTTCATGCAATCAATGAAATTGTTTTTGTTTTCAAACAAATATTGAAATATTTGCTAAGAAAATTTTAAGAACTAAACTACGACCAAGAGATTAAAGTATCAATTTTATTCATGAATTTTGGGTTTGTTTCATTTTAGATACCAAACTCTCCGGTCCAATTATTTTTTAAAAATTTTACTATATTAATTTTATGTCTGTTTTATGGGATTTTATCTGCTGTTTTGTTTTATGTTGTTCCTTTTTGTTGTTGTTTTCTGTTTCCTTTTGTTCCCTCCTTTGTACAATCTTCATTTTCTTAATGAAAGTTGTTTCTGTTTCAAAAAAAAATTCAACTCAATTTTATTCACTGAAAACCAATATCACAATTTTTTTTTCTCCTATTGTACTCTTATTCATCTTTTCAATGAATAAAATTGTCTCTTGTTTCAAAAATAAATATTGATTTTCAGTACACCCCATGTCATACCTACACTCAGAATACTGACTTCCAATACATCCTTAGTTATACTTGCAGTCCAAACAACAACTTCTAGTACACCACCAGTTATACTCGTCCTCCAAACCTCATGTTATATCTGCACTCCAAACACTGTTTTTATGTATTTTATACCACATTGTGAAATCTTTACCATACCATACTACTCTGCAAAATCTTTACCTGGCAGCCAAACGTCCCCTATAGAGACTAGCTTATAAGACTGAAACAATTTTTTTAACAAGACAGTAATTTGTTTTGTTAATTTATGAAAAGGAACAAAGATGTTCAATGGACTCAAACTCTAAAAATAGTAAAAAACCTAAATCAGAGAATGATATAAATTTGAGTTCAATAACAACGGACTGTTGGATCCTTCGAACATCTTTGTTTGTTACCTGCTGTTTGCTGAAGAACGTTGCACACCAAAAATACCCTCTATTATTGTTTGGGTACGTAAAGGATGGGTAGCAATGCCTTCAGTCACTGGTTTCAGTATTTCAAGGCTTCTTGCAATCTTTGTTCACGATATTTTTTTCTAACAAAAATTAATAAGTAGTCGTTGGCCTATTCAAGAGTTTCCCTTAGATACTAATTGGTGTAGTGGTGAATCTACTTTCTTGGGAAGTACTCAAAATCATAATTTTCTGGTATTAAGAAGTAATAATGTTCAGTCCCTTAATATCTCATTTTTATGGGCTTGGACTAAAGCTGAGTAATCAAACTAATATCATTCAGTTTATTAGCATACTTGACTACTGATCGTACAAGTATGTACAAAAAGTTTGGAGCACAATCAGTATCTTACAGTGTATGGTTCATAAACAATTTCATTCTCTGTTTCCCTTAGTTTCTGAGGCTACTTATATTATTTATTGCTGTCCGTGTGCTTCTTTGCAGCCTATGGTGTTGACATGTTAAACACAATTGGCTATATATATGCCAGACAGGCTGCTAAAGAGCTTGGGAAGAAGGCAATTTATTTGGGCGTGCCATTTGTGGCCGAGTGGTTTAGAAACAAAGGGCATTTCATAAAGTCCCAGGTCACAGCAGCCACAGGTATTGTTTAGCTCATTGTTTGACTCAATTATAACTTAAGCTACAACCTTTTTTTGTTTTTTTTTTTCTCTTGTCATTTATTGCTCTTTCCTTCCCCCTCAAGTATGTTCAAATTATGGTGTTCTCAAAAAAAAAAAAAAGATCTGCACAAATATCTTATGATCCTAGCTCATTACTTTTTTGATTAGAAACTAAGAATATGGTGCATGCAAAAGCTAAAGGATTCTTAGAATCTTCGAGACTATCAATTCATAAGAGGGTTACAACCATGCAAGTATGACCTTTGAACAGTGTTTTCAAGGCTATCACCTTTCCTCGCCTATGGCCATCGCCTTGCACATAGGCGGGTATTGCGCCTCTAAAAAAGTCAAGGCGAGCTCCTTCAATCAAGCCCTCGCCTTTCCTCGCCATTTTGCGCTCTGCATCGCCTTTGCCTTAAGCCAAGGCGTGCGCCTTGTCAAAGTTTTATTTATTTATCAATATGCTAACTTAATATCTACAAAATAACCTAGAATTAGCTTAGCAAGAAACCTAACAACCATGCAAAGTCGTTATTAAGGATACTAAATTTGTTTTATTGTCATTTCAAATATATCTATAGAATCTTTGCCTTTTTATACTTTTGGTTAACTTCAATTTTTTATACGAATAATAATTGATTATGTATGGTATATCTTACAATAACATAATTTGTGTGATTTATGTATGAATTTTAAATTTTATGTGAATAGAAATATGTTGTGTTTATCAATTTATGCTTAATATATTATTTAGTTATGCATTTATTTGTTGCGCTTCTCTTCACTCGGGCCTCGCCTTTTTATTGCCTCTCTCTTTGAGGCAATTAAGGAGAGTATCGCCTTGCGCTTTGAAAACATTGCCTTTGAATTACATGTTCATATGCAATTTGATTTGTTTCTGACAAACTACACCTTTGATTTCTGTGGTTAAAATTTCGTAAATATGGTGCATGAAAAACTAAAAGACTCTAAATCTTTGAGACTATTATTTCATAAAGTGGTTTACTACCAGCCCTCATTACCTTTTTAGTTGTTTATTAGTTGTGCAAAACATAACGAGAATTATTTTCAGTATAATTCATTGATAATTAAAGAAACCCCAACTATACACATAAGGAAAAATAATACAATGGGATAGTATCCTCCACATCAATGATATAATATAGATACAATATACTAATCAGTAAATATGGAAACTAATAATGTGAGAATAATGAAAACAACCAACACTTGGGGACGATTTGTTAGGAAAATATGAAATGCTCTCGCCTCTCTCTTCCCATCTCTCTCCTCACTCAACCCCCGCCGTAACTCCCTTGGTTTCCTATGTCTTTTCACATCAGAACCTATGGCCTATCAACGTTCATCTTTTCGGATAGGAAGAAAACTTTCCACATTGGACACTGACAGAGCCTCCCATTACTCGTCTGTATTACTGAAGCAACCAGAGATAGAAGCTTCACTTTAACCGTGGAGAAGAAGATTTTGGAATGGGCTACAATGACTTTCAACAAACTTAAGGACCATCCTCTCAACTAGAAATTTTTCTACTAAATTCTTGCAGGAGGATCGGTTCACTGGATAGAGAAAATCAACTCCAGAAGAGGGTAATGCGTTGAATTTCATAGGATTGCTCCAAATGGGGCAATCACTAAGGTTATAATACCAACAGGTTCGGATTGAAGAGGTTGGTCTACCTTCAACAGAGGCATTAAAGCATTTACTGAAGGAAGGAGTGTGATTAACCCAGTCATAAAGACTCCACTTTCCAACATTCAATGAAAAAGGATTTGAACAGAACAATGGCCCCCACTAAGTTTTGGAAGCAAATTGAATGGAGGAAAGTGACCAACTCTTATTTTGAACTGGAAGAACCAGAAACAAACACCTCCTCGCCTTACTTCTCAATATTGATTTCTCCTCAACAGTTATTCTATTGAGAGAACGATTCCATGAATCATGGATGGATTTTGGCAGTGCTATCAGATCTGAAATCTCCCCCAACATTGCGATTAGTCCCCTGCTTCTAGATAAAGCTCTGCTTTCTTGTGAAGATTTTGTACAAGTTGTAACCCTTGCTGCGTTTAGAGGTTGGTTCAATGTGGGTGAATTCAAGGTATGCTTCTTACCTTGCAGTGCTGAATGGATCAAGGTCTGAGAGACCTTCTGCTCGATAGATGGTTGGAGGATGCTTTCAGAACCATTTGAGAAGAATGTGGTGGGTTTTTGAAAGCGACAAATAAGACTATTGAGGCTTGATATGATAGAAGCTAGCATCAAAGTAATACCAAAGTGTTCCGATTTCATTCCTGCAGAAGTTCATCTCCCATCATCCTCTTCGACCTTTTCAAAGGTGAGGATATATCCATTTTTCGACGGGAAACAAAGCAACTCCTATTCTATCAGTTGATATGGAAAAGTTCCTTCTTTGCTGGAGAAACCTGAAGCTGCACGCGCCATCGTGAGCAAATGGTTGATAGTTTCATATGGAAAAGTTCCTCCTTTTGTAATTTTTCATATATCAATGAAAGGTATCCGTTTCTCATAAAAAAATGAAAATAACCAACACTCCCACTCAAGCTAGTCTAAAGTTGTTGTCTATCATTTTATCTACTTGTCGCTTAGGGAGACCTTTTGTAAAGACATCAGCCACTTATTCTGAAGTAGGCATATAGGGAATACATATAGTTGCTTCTTCAATCTTCTCCTTTATGAAGTCTTTGCCAACTTCAATATGTTTTGTCCTATCATGAAGGACCAGATTATGGGCAATGGAAATGGCTGCCTTGTTATCAAATGCACATGTATCAGTGTTGGTTAAGTGAACTTAAGTTCCTCCAATAGTCTCTTTATCCATATACCCTCGCAAATGCTATGAGCACTGCCCTAAATTCAGCTTCAACACTACTTGTTGCCATCGCAATTTGTTTTTTACTACGTCATGTGACTAAGTGTCTCCAACAAAGGACCAGTAACCTGAGGTTGATCTCCTATCTATGGTACTACTTGCCCAATCAACGTAGGTGTAAGTTTCAACATGAAAATGACATTGTGTTTTTTTTAAACGGGAAACGAATCTTTCATTAAATAATGAAGAGGATAAAAAACATGAAAAACACTACAGAACAAGGGGAAAACTAAATGAAAGCTTCCAAATGGGAAAAAATCTACTGTGTGGAGAAGCCCCTAAAAGGATTAGTAAATGATGCCCATAATGAAACCTTCATTCGAGCCAAATCATTTCTAGAAGCCCAGGATAGATGAGACTCTTGAACAATCTGTTGATTTCTTTCCCACCATAATTTGAAAAGAAGGCTCTTGATATTATTAATCCACACAAATCTGGCATTGTTTAAAAAATTAGGTCCAAGGAGTAGTTGAAAGACATTATCCGAGAATACCCTTGAAAGACCCAAACAAACTCAGAAGATCGAACCAACAATGTGTTGAGAATTGGTAAGAGAATAGTACAGTTTCTGTTTCTGCATCAGATTGACATTGGTGACAAAATGTAGGCTGTAACAAATGGTTTTGCAGCTTCCTTCGAAGAACATAGCAATATTCAGTTTCCCATTTAAAATGATCCTTAAAATAACATTGATTTTTTTAGGACATTTTGACTTCCAAATGGAATTGAAGAGGTTTTTGTCAATGTTGTCCTTCGAGCCCAAGTAGGCATTTGCTGATTTAACTGAAAATAAACAAGAGGCTTCCAAAGACCAAATTAGAGAATCTGGAGAAGAAGAGACTGATTTTTGTGAAACTAAAATGAGTAGGCCCTCAAACTAGCAATATCTTCATCTATTAGCAGCCTTCTAAATTCAAAATGCCATAAGGATATTGAAGAGTTCCAAAAAGATGATACTGAACCTTCTTTGTTGGATGACAATCATTTGGTCCATAGACATTTGTGATAACACATTCTTTATCATAATAAGAAGGCCTCCCGATCTTCCAGATGAAGCTAAAGAAGACCAATCAATGTCTTTTGAACTCTAGAGAGATTTTACAATTTTTTTCTCTATTGTGGGTAGCAGCTTTGTTTTTTGAATAATGACAAAATGGTTGTTGGTATTCTTGATTGCTGTTCTTTTGGTAAAATCACCTAGCCTCCGAGTGTTCCATGATAAGATCTTCATGACGAGGAAGGCATTGAAAGAGAAATGGATGGAACTGGAGTGGCTTTTAGTTGAATACCGTTGACTTCAACGATTTTCATGAATTTTTCAGGAATATCAACAGATTGGCTAGGGTGGCTGCTTACAAATTCATCAATGTCAGCTGGATAAGCTTCTTCATTTTGATTATGGGCATTTTGAGTTTGAATCAGAATCCTCTTTGGTGTTTATCTGCAAATTTTGCAAATTTGAGGATGGTTAAGACAAGGCAGGAAGGGGTTGTGTCAAAGACACACTAGATGTCAGCATGATAAGCTTCTTCATTTTCATGAATTTTTCAGGAATATCAACAGATTGGCTAGGGTGGTTGCTTACAAATTCATCAGTGTCAGTAGGATAAGCTACTTCATTTTCAATTGCATCCCGTCCATTAATATTGTACAGTGTTGAATCAACCGAGCTTACACTGAATATGGATTCTGAGTCTGAATCAGAATCCTCTTTGGTGTTTATTTGCGAATGCTGCAGATCTGAGGATGGTTTAAACAAGGCAGGAAAGGGTTGTGATATGATCCAGGATCTAGATTATATCAAAAGTAAAAGAATATATAAATAAATAAAGATAAACCAAGATTTGATAGGTCTTGGAACCTCCCCTCTCAAGAGAATCTCTCAAGCACTACAATAAATCACTCAAATACTCAATTAACAATTGGATGCCTAAACACTACCCAACCCTCCCTATTTATAATAAAACCTAAAATCTAATTCTAACCCTAATGATTAAATAAGGCAACAAATCAAATATAATAAATGCTAATAATAATCAATGGGCCGGATCGTATCAATACTTTTCCCCCAAAGAGCCACCTTGTCCTCAAGGTGTTACATAAAATAAAAATTCAATTTCTTTTTTGGTGGCGACAGCAGTAGCGGCGGTGGCGGCAGCAGTGGTGACGGTAGAAGCGGCGGCAGCAGCGGTGGTGGTGCGGCGTTGGTGGCGAAAACGGCGACGTTGGCGGCGGCGGAGGTGTTGTGGTGGCGTAGGCGGCGGAGGTGGGGGCACCAGCAGAGTCGGTGGCAGTGGCGGAGGTGGAGGCAGCGACGGAGGTGGTGGATGTGACAAAACCCTAGCCGTCATCATTTCCTCTTTGACCTCTCTTAAACATCTTTTTAGGTCATTGCGAAAGTCCTCTCCTCTCGATCTTGTTTGAATTCTTTTTGAAAAGAATCCTTCAAGTCTTTAAAACTTTGCAACTCTTTTTTAACCAAAAGAAGAATTTCTTGATCCATCTCTACAACCAAGAATCGAACGGCTCTGATACCAATTGATATGATCCAGGATCTAGATTATATCAAAAGTAAAAGAATATAAAATAAATAAAGATAAACAAAGATTTGATAGGTCTTGGAACCTCCCCTCTCAAGAGAATCTCTCGAGCCCTACAATAAATCACTCAAATACTCATTTAACAATTGGATGCCTAAACACTACCCAACCCTCCCTATTTATAATAGAACCTAAAACCTAATTCTAACCCTAATGATTAAATAAGGCAACAAATCAAATATAATAAAATCATAATAAATGTTAATAATAATCAATGGGTCGGATCGTATCAGGTTGTTGCAAAGACACACTAGATGGCTTGAAAGAAAAGGCAGAAGATTGAGGATCATGGGACTTCTGAGAGAGAGAACGAGAAATAAGAAAAGGACAACACTCATGAATATGGTAGAGCTTGATCTAAGGCGAAAGATTGGTTTTGGTGAGAGAAGAAATCAGCCCTTGATCTAAGAATGTAGTGAAGTGGGAGAGCTTTAATCGGTAGATTAGGAGATGGATGGGAAATGGCAGAGGAAAAAGAAGATTGGACAAAGAGTGGGGTGCTGGAGAAAAGGTTTTGATTTCTTGGAGTAAAGGCTGACAGTGACCATCAATGGTAATTGGAATTTCAGAAAAAATGAGGTAAAGTAGATTTTGGCAGAGGAAGGAAAGGGGAAAGGTCAGATAAAGATGGGAATGGGGTTTTTTTCTCAGGGGATAGAGCCTGACTTTCAATGATGAAGGAAGGGATGGCAGTTGGGATTGGGAGACAATTAATGAGGAATTGACAGGCAAAGGGGTGTGATTTAATGAGTCTAATTTGTGATTAGAAACCAAAGGATTTAGTGGTGCAGAATTCGAAGACTTTCTCATGCAAAGAGTGAGGTGGTAAATGATGCTCTTCATGTGAGAAAGGAGAATTAAATGCCAAGGGTTCAATCATTGGTGATGGTTCGTATAACGAAGAATCAAGGTTAGGTGAGGAGTGAGCAGCCTTCTTTGATGTAATTGCAATTGTTGGGTTTCCAACCAGAGATGATAATGAGAGAATCTGAAGCAACATTGGATGCCATTGAATACTCCTTGTGAGTAAAAGCTTCTTAATCTTGCTGACAAAGTGGTTGAACAGAAGGTCAGGGCTCTCTTCATTTTGATTAGAATGCAAAAGGCAAAGTGGTTGAATAGAAGGTCAGGGCTCTCTTCATTTTGATTAGAATGCGAAAGGCAATTTATGTGTGGAGCCTTCTGGGGACGATTTGAAGGATAGTTCAAATAAAAGGGATTTCTGGACATACTCAGTTTGTTCATAGGAACAGAAGGTTGTACATCAAAGCCAATATGACTATTAAGATCCAAAGTTACTCACATCAAAGCCAGAATGCCCTGTAACTAGTTACTTTACCCGTGAATAGAGCAGGGCATCAAACTAACTTCAATTGTTACTCCCATCATTTAATTCAAAGGTTGGTGGTAAGTCCATAAATACCTTTTCTTCGAGGTCACCGTTAAGGAACGCATTCTTGACATTGAGTTGATATAGAAGCCAATCTTCATTGATAACAATAGATAGTAACACTCTAATTGGGTTAATTTGGCAACTGGAGCAATCGTTTCGTGATAATCGATTCCATAGGTTTGATGAATCCTTTAGCGATCAATACTTTCATCAACATGATATTTTATAGGGAACATCTATTTGCATCCTACTGTATTTTTATCTTTTGGAAATTCAACTATGTTCTGCGTGTGATTTCGTTTTAGCGCATTCATCTCCTCCTTAAATGCTAAATTTCAATTGGATCATCTAGAGCCTCCTATATATTTCGTGGAACAAACATCTTAGTTATCTTAGAGGTAAAAGCCCTATGGGTGTCAGACAGTTTATGGTATGATAAGTAATTCTCAATGGGTTACTTGGTACGATTACGGGTTCCTTTCTTGTGAGCTATGGGAACATCAAAGTCGAAAACATCAGACAAATTATTTTCAGGAGAAGAAGTGAAAGGAAGAAGTAAAGATAAATTACTTGGATTGTTAGAGTCAGATCATGTATCACATGACAACTTATCTGATTCTTACCGAGCCTTTGTGTCTAGTCTCGATAATACACAGGTTCCAACCAGTATTGTAGAAGCATTGAAACATCCTAGCTGGAGAAAGGGTGTACAAGAAGAGATTGTGGTCCTTGAGAAAAATGGTACGTGGATAATGACAGAATTGCCTAGTGGAAAACAAACCGTGGGCTGCAAATGAATATTCACAGTTAAACACAATATTGATGGGAAGTATTGAGAGGTTGTAAGCTAAGCTGGTAGCTTGAGGATTTACTCAGTCATATGGGATTGATTATCAGGAGACTTTTGACCAGTTGCCAAACTTAACACCATAAGAATTATCCTATCTCTTGTCGCTAATCTTGAGTGGGGTCTTCAACAACTGGACATAAAAAATGCATTTTTGAATGGGGATCTAGAAGAAGTTTATATGGAAGTTCCTCTTGAATATGAAAACGATATCAGTCCAACAAAGGTCTATTGACTTAAAAAATCCCTCTATGGACTTAAGCAATCACACTGTGCTTGGTTTGAAAGATTTTCTAGCTTCGTTCTTAGCCTTGGATATTCACAGTGTCAGTCAGATCACACTGTTTGTCAAAAGGAGGTCATAAACGACTCTTGCCTTACTGGTAATGTATGTTGACGATATTATTCTGTCATGAAATGATAAGTTTGAGTTGCAAGAATTGAGAAAGCTTTGGCACAAGAATTTGAAGTCAAAAATCTCGGAAATCTCAGGTATTTCTTAGGCCTGGAAGTTGCACGGTCCAAGACAAGTATAGTTATGTCTCAACAGAAGTATGTGTTAGATTTTCTTACAGAAATCAACATGTTAGGGTGTAAATCGACAACATTCCCCATGGATCCTCAGAAGAAGTTTGGATACAACCCTGAAAGCAGTTCTGTGGACAGGAGGAGATACTAAAGGCTGGTAAGATGTCTCATATATCTTTCTCATACTCGGCCAGATATTGGTTTGCTGTTAGTGTTGTCAGTCAGTTCATGCATAGTCCTAATGACGAACATATGGAAGCAGTATACACAATTCTCAGATATCTGAAGATGACTCCCGGGAAGGGGTTATTGTTTAAATGAATTGATAAGAAAAATATTGAAGTTTACTCAGATGTAGATTGGGCAGGTGATGCTACAGATAGAAGATCTACATCTAGATACTGTTCATTTGTATTGGGCAATCTTGTTACCCGGAGAAGTAAAAAACAACCGGTGGTTTCTAGAAGTAGTGCAGAAGCTGAATATCGAGCATTGTCTCAAGGAATATGTGAAGGCACCTTCATAAGAAAGGTCCTTAGTGAGTTAGGACAAGAGTACCCATCATCAATTCAGATAATGTGTGATAATCATCATCAATTCAGATAATGTGTGATAATCAGGCTGCAATAAGTATTGCCAAAAATCTTGTCCATCATGACAGGATGAAGCACGTTGCGATTGATAGACATTTCATCTCTGAAAAGGTTAACAGCGAAGTGGTTCAACTTATCTATGTTCCTACCAAGCAACATCATATGATCCAGGATCTAGATTATATCAAAAGTAAAATAATAAAGATAACCAAGTTTTGATAGGTTTTGGAACCCCCCTTCTCAAGAGATTCTCTCGAGTCCTACAATAATTCACTCAATAATCAACTCCATATTTGGATTCCTAAACACTACCTAACCCTCCCTATTTATAATAAAACCCTAACTTACTCTCCAAGTAATTGCAATCCTACCCTATATTATTCCTTAATAATGTTAAAGCCCAAAACATATCACAACAGTGGCAGACATCCTCACTAAACCATCACCAAGACATAACTTCGAGGACTTGAATAGCAAGCCAAGTTTGTATAATATATACAATCTAGCTTGAAGGGGAGTGTTGGAAGTTAGGGTCAGTTTCGTAGTTTGTAAATACGTTGATTTAATTATTTTGTAGGTTTGTTAGGTAGGTGAGAGTTTATAGGAGAGAATCTTGCATTTGATTTCCTTTGATCTGTATTAATACGTAATGGAGATTGGAATAAAATAAGTAAACAAGAGTTTCTTCAGTTAATAAGTCAAGAACATACTTTCGTTGAGACAAATAGATTCCCTTCTTACTTCTCATGACTTAAATACAATACCTAAGAAATATTTCAGATTCCCAAGATCTTTGGTCCTGGGATTGACTGGATACTACCAACGTTTTGTGGCTAACTATGGATCTATAGCTTTTCCATTAACACAGTTATTAAAAAAAGGAAAGTTTAGCTGGACTACAGAAGCAGAGGAGTGTTTTCAGGGCCAGAAACAAGCCATAAGTAGTGTGCCGGTGTTAAGATTGAGACCGACGCTTCTGGAATAGGGGTTGGGGCTGTGCTTATGCAGCAAGGCCAACCATTGGCCTACTTTAGTAAAGCATTGCCTGTGACCCATCGGGTGAAGCCTGTGTACGAGCGGGAGCTGATGGCTATAGTGTTTGTCGTGCAGCGTTGGCGTGCGTATTTATTGGGGCACCGTTTTGTAGTGAGAACAGATCAGAAGAGCCTTAAGTTCTTCTCGAACAGCGCATAGTGGATGGAGACTACCAGAGATGGGTTGCCAAATTGATGGGGTATGACTTCACCATCGAGTATAAGAAAGGATTGGAGAATCGGGCAGCTGATGCCTTGTTTAGAGCACCAGAGTTAGCAGAGTTTGGAATGTTGAGCGTGGTGGTCGGAATCAACACGGCTGTGTTTACACAGCAAGTCAGTGAGGATGCAAGGTTATCCAAGGTAGTTGAAACATTAGCCGCCAACGAAGCAGGGCCTCCAGGATACTCACTGGTGGGGGGGGGGGGGGGGGGGGTCCTTTTGTCCCAAGGACTTCTCGTGCTCCCGCCCACGTCACCAACAATTCCCT
>JBBMEF010000023.1:44944-65198 GCA_037832685.1 Sicyos baderoa
GGGGTACTCGTTGGTCGGGGGGGTGTTGTTGTTCCAGGGGCGGTTAGTGCTTCCACCGACATCTCCGACGATTCCCTTGCTACTTTTGGAGTTCCACGGCGGGGCGATAGGGGGGCACTTTGGAGTTCTGAAAACGTATCAACGGCTGGCTAAGGAGGTTTATTGGTCTGGAATGAAAGCTCGAGTCCGGGCGTTTATAGCTGAATGTCCAGTGTGTGTTCAGGCTAAACATCTGTCTTTGTCCCCCGCGGGACTATTACAACCTCTGCCAATTCCAGAAAGAGTTTGGGAAGACATCTCCATGGACTTTGTGGAAGGTCTGCCACGATCAGAGGGACACGATACGATTTTGGTCGTTGTTGACCGGTTATCGAAGTATACACACTTTATAGGCCTACGACACCCATTCTCTGCATTATCCGTGGCAAAGGTTGTTTTACGAGAGGTGGTACGGCTACACGGGATTCCCAAGAGCATTGTTTCAGATAGGGACAAGGTGTTCACTAGCTTATTATGGGAGGAGTTGTTTCGAGCTTCGGGTACGAAATTGTGCCGCAGCACGACGTATCACCCGCAGACCGATGGGCAAACAGAGGTGGTAAATCGATGTTTGGAGTCATATCTCCGGTGCTTTGTGATGCATCAACCGAAGGCTTGGTACCAGTGGCTGCCATGGGCGGAGTACAGCTTTAACACATCCTATCACTCATCCACAGGTTTGACTCCGTTCGAGATTGTTTATGGTCGTGCTCCCCCGTCGATTTTGGGGTATGATCACGGCGTTAGCCAGTGGCCGAGGTGGATTCTTTGATGTTAGACCGAGATAGAGTGTTAAACATGTTGAGGGAAAACTTGTATGGGAAGATATTTCGATGGATTTTATAGAAGGTCTCCCACGATCAGAGGGTTATGATACGATATTAGTAATGGTCGACCGGTTGTCCAAATACACTCACTTTATGGCTCTTCGACACCCTTTTTCGGCACTATGTGTAGCAAAGGTCTTCTTACGAGAGGTGGTGCGATTACACAGAATTCCCAAAAGCATTGTGTCAGACCGTGACAAAATATTTACGAGCCTATTCTGGGAAGAATTGTTTAAAGCTTCTGGTACAAAGTTATGTCGGAGTACGACATACCACCCACAGACCGATGGACAGACAGAGGTGGTGAACAGATGTTTAGAGTCATATCTCCGGTGCTTTGTGATGCACCGACCGACAGCGTGGCATCAGTGGCTGTCATGGGCAGAGTACAGCTTTAACACATCAGATCATTCATCCACGGGGCTGACCCCATTTGAGATTGTCTATGGCCGTGTTCCACCATCACTATTAGGGTATGACCATGGAGTGAGCCCAGTTGCAGCAGTGGATTCTCTGATGTTAGAAAGAGATAGAGTGTTGGAAGTGTTAAAAGGAAACTTACTGAAGGTGCAGAAATCAATGACGGATAGAGCGAATGTTAAACGCACCGATGTAGAGTTTAAGGTAGACGAGTTGGTCTACATTAAACTACGACCTTACCGCCAGTCATCCTCAGCAAAGTTTAAACACCCGAAGTTGGCACCGAGATTCATCGGCCCGTATCGGGTGTTGGCGAGAGTTGGCACTATGGCGTACCGCTTGGACCTACCACCAGCAGTGTGGATTCACCCCGTATTCCATGTATTAGTTTTAAGAAAAGCGGTCGGGTCATCAGTGGCAGTTATGACCACTCCATCGACAGTAGGGAACGACTTACATGTTATGGTTGGACCAAAAGCAGTGCTAGGAGTAAGAGAAGCTGTGCAAGTAGGGGGCCATCGACAAGTCCTGATTCAATGGGATGGGTCCCCACCAGAAGACGCCACTTGGGAATCTGTAGAAGAACTGACATTGCAGTTTCCAGAATTTCACCTTGAGGACAAAGTGAAGCTTTGGGGGGGAAGTATTGATACGATCCCGAGAGCTTTGCAAGTATATAAAAGGCGACACAAGAAGTAAAAAGTAACATTTAGGTTGTTAATTAGGTTATTATTGTAATAGGATTTATTATATTATTATATTATTAGGATTCCTTTTAGGATTAGGAAAAAGATATGTCTAGGATTCCTTTTAGGATTAGGAAATGTATATGTCTATAAATAGGATGGATTAAGTTATTATTAGATATCCAAGAACTTGAGGCTTTTATGCTCTGGTTCTTGGGAACAAAGTATTAATAAAGATTCATTATTCTTTTCACTCGTGTTCGTTCTTATCACTTTGGTATTAAACTGGCTATGAAGAAAGGTCTTCAGTGACGCTATACCAGAAATCAAGCTACCAGTAATTACAATATCATCAACATACACAACCAGTAATACAATCCCGCCATTGGACTGGTGATAGAACACAGAATGATCTGAAGAACACATTTGCATCCCAAACTTCTCAAGAGCTTGACTAAATTTCTTAAACCATGCTCGTGGGCTCTGTTTCAATCCATACAATGATTTACGAAGACGACGAACTTTAGCATTCTCCACCGAGCAACAAACCCAGGCGGTTGCTCTATATACACCTCCTCTAGAAGATCACCATGCAAAAAGACATTCCTAACATCAAGCTGAAACAACGACCAATCATTCGTTGCCGCGAGAGAAATAAACAGTTGGACGACATCTTTGCAATTGGAGAGAAGGTCTTTGAGCCGAGCAACTAAACCGTCAGAATTTATCTTGACAGCAAACACCCACTTACAACTAATAGTCTGTTTCCCTTCTAGACGAGCAACTAGGTCCCAAGTACCATTCACATCCAACCCAACCACCTCATCTACCATTTCCTGGTGCCACCTAGAGTGGGACAAGGCTTCACTAGTATTCTTAGGAACCGTCACAGAATCAAGTGAAGTGAGATACGAAAAAGAGGGTGAGGATAATTGATTATATGACACAAATAAGGAAATGGGATACGTACAACGGTACAAGAATGCTTACCTTTACGAAGAGCAATGGGCAAGTCAAGATCATCACTAGGTTGCAAGTCAGATGACGAAGATGTCACAGGTACGGGGCATGCTTCTGACGGGCGAGGACGTCAAGTGTACAACTGAGTAAGAGGTGGAGGCAAAACAGGGAGCGGCGAAGGAGGGTTTGAATTTCCGTACTATTCATCTCAGTGAACTACCAATCAGATTTTCCTTCTCTTTGTACAAGTACATCTTTAAAGTTTAATCAAAGGAACTGTCATTTACAATCAAGGTCTAGCTACAGAACAAGTCCCTCAATCTTCCCCACTTGAAGAGTCTGATGGGGAATCAGAATTAAGTGTGAGCAGTGTTGATTCTGATTTCTTACCTAATGTCGGTCCCACTTATCCATCTCCACATTCACCTATCTCAGAGCAAGTAGTTGATCAACTAAAAATCCCCGAAGATCATTTAGTCACAAAGAAAAGAATTCCTGGAAAGTTTGCTTCTATCATTGATTCCTGTGGCTTTCAGTTCATAGAAGCTTATGTCCAGAGTAAACATTAATTGCCTCGTTTCTCCCTCATATAAAGAAAAGAATTCCTGGAAAGTTTGCTTCTATCGTTCATAGAAGCTTATGTCCAGAGTAAACATTAATTGCCTCGTTTCTCCCTCCTCATATAATGAAAATAATTACTTGGAATACAAGAGGTTTGGGGGACTTTGATAAGAGAGTTGTTGTCAAGAAATCAATTCTGAAGCTTTGCCCGGATATTGTTTTAATACAAGAAACCAAGATGCCTTCACTGGACCGTAAACTAATCAAATCCCTTTGGAGCTCAAGGGACATAGGTTGGGTTTCAGAGCAATCTTGGGGTAAATCAGGTGGTCTTCTATCAATGTGGGATGAGAACAGGGCAAGGATTATTGAATTCATTCAGGGAGGTTGCACTTTATCAATAAAAGTTGCTTGGCAGGACAAAGTGTGCTGGATTACTAATGTTTATGGGCCAAACACTCTGAGAGAGAGAGATTACACTTATGGGAATAATTGAGATCGTTAGGTTTGTATACTGATGAGCCATGGTGTGCAGGAGGTGATTTTAATGTCACTAGATGGGTGTCGGAACGACAACCTTTGAGAAGAAGAACCAGGGGAATGACAGATTTCAATATGCTTATTAATGAATTTGAATTTTCTGATTTGGCCATCTCAAATGGGAAATTTTCATGGTCTAAACCTGGTAGTGAAAGTACCCGCTCACTGATTGATCGATTTTTAGTAGCAAATGATTGGGAGACCATGTTTTCCACTCTCGAGTTTCAAGACAAACCCGTACAGTTTCAGACCACTTTCCTCTTCTTCTTGAAGCTGGTTCCTTTAAGTGGGGCCCATCACCCTTCCGTTTCTATAATAGTTGGTTGGAAAATCAAAGTTGCAAGGAGTTAATTGAGGATATGCTGAAGAAGGATAATTCTTATGGGTGGGCCGGTTTTGTGATATCATCTAAATTGAAAAGCCTTAAAGGTGCTTTAAAACAATGGTACAGTGATTTCTTAACCCAAAGCAAGCTCTTTGAATCATCTCTTTTAGCCGAAATTGATCTTTTCAAATCCAAGGCTGAAAATTCGGGTATGCTTCCTTTTGAAGAAGACAGATGGACTCAAGCAAAGTGCGAACTTCTCAACCATTACACATATGAAGAAATAAACCTTATCCAGAAAAGCAAAGTCATTTGGCTAAAGGAAGGAGATGAGAATTCGAGTTTTTTTCATAGATTTTTGGCAGCCAGACAAAGAAAATCTTTAATTTCTGAAATTCATGATGCAAATGGTTTATCCTTGCTTTCTCCTATGGAAATTGAAAATGAAATTGTTAATTTCTTTTCTAACCTTTATTCCAAGACTCCTGGCACCTGAATGGTCCCTTGTAATTTGAGTTGGAGTGGAGTTTCATTTGATCAGAATGTGGTGTTGACTAAACCTTTCTCCCTGGAAGAGATTTATTCTGCTATAAAGCTTCTTGGAAGAAATAAAGCTCCAAGGTCAGATGGATACACAAGTGAGTTTTTCTACTCCTTCTGGTCCTTATTAAAGAGGATTTTAGGAGATCATTTGCTGAATTTTATAACAATGGGCACTTAAACATATGTTTAAAGGAGAACTTCATATGTCTAATCCGCAAAAAAGAAGCAGCTTTCTTTGTTAAAGATTTCAGGCCTATAAGCTTAACCTCATCAGTTTATAAAATTGTTGCAAAGGTCTTAGCTGAAAGGTTGAAGGTGGTAATGCCATCCATCACTTCTCAATACCAGAGTGCTTTTATTAAAGGAAGGAAAATCCTAGATCCCATCCTAATAGCCAATGAGATTGTGGAGGAATATAGAATTAAAAAGAAATCTGGTTGGATATTAAAACTGGACTTGGAGAAAGCTTTCGACAGTGTAGATTGGGAATTCCTCCATGAAGTGATGAGATTAAAAGGGTTTCACTCCAAGTGGATCGGTTGGATTAATGGGTGCACTCATGATACTAAGTTTTCGATTCTCATTAATGGTCAACCAAAGGGAAGAATCTCGGCTTCCAGAGGTCTTAGGCTGCCTATTCCTCCTTGTTAGCGAGGTCTTTAGCTCTATGGTAGAGGATGCACATTCCAAAGGATCTTTAAGGCTTTTTGGTTGGTAAAGATAAAATTCATGTGCCTCTATTACAGTTTGCAGATGATACTTTGGTTTTTTGTAAGGATGATGATAATATGATTGATGCTTTGATCAAGATCATAGAACTCTTTGAATGGTGTTCATGCTTAAAAATTAATTGGGGAAAATCAGCCTTGTGTGGTTTGAATATCGATGAAGATAAAGTCTTTGCTCTTGCCTCTAGAATAAATTGTATGATTGAAAAGCTCCCTTTCACTTATCTTGGTCTCCCTCTAGGAGGGACCCCTAGTACTATTGCTTTTTGGCAGTCAGTTATAGATAGAGTTGAGAAAAAGCTGGAACGTTGGTCGAAATATTCATTATCAAGAGCGGGTAGGCTCACAGTATGCACATTCCATTATACCACATGTCCTTAGTTTTCATACCATCTTCTGTTAATATTGCTTTTGAAAGGTTGATTCACAATTTCTTCTGGGAGAAAATAATAGTAATCATCTTAATCACTTAGTACGATGGAGTTCATTGGTTCTAAACAAGTCATGTGGGGGTCTAGGCATTGGTTCGATCAAGAACAAAAACGTCGCTCTCTTCTTAATCAAATGGGGGTGGAGATTCATGCATGAGCCTGAAGCGCTTTGGAGAAAGGTAATTGCAAGCATTCATGGGGAATCACTTTTTGGTTTGCATACTTCCAGGAAATCCCATCAAGCCTGAGAAGTCCTTGGCATAATATCTCAAAGTTATGGTTGATTCATGAGCACCATGTAAAGCTACAGCTTGGGAATGGTCAAAGAACTTCATTTTGGCATGACGTTTGGGCCATTAACTTGCCTCTTAAGGAAGTTTTTCCAAGACTCTTTGCCATATCTAATATTAAGGAAGGTTCTGTTGCTAATTTTTGGGACTCCTCTACTAGTTCCTGGAACTTTTCTTTTAGAAGATTGGTCACTGAGGTGGAATCAACAGATTTTGAAGAATTACTCACTGTCATCTCCTCCTTTGTGTTATCTCCTAGGGAGGATACAAAGTTATGGTCTTTAGAAAGTGGACGTTGCTTTTCTGTTAAATCCGTGTCCAAAGCACTTAATACAGCAGAGACCATTGAGCAATCCTTGTTCAAAAGTCTATGGAAATCAAAGAGTCCCAAGAAGATTGGCATCTTTGTTTGGGTTCTTCTATATGGAGGTCTTAATACGAAAGAATCCTTGCAAAGAAAGCTTCCCAAGACTGCCTTGTCGCCATCAGTTTGTCCGTTATGTTTTGAGGAATCAGAATCAACTGTCCATCTTCTGTTTTTATGCAAGTTTGTTTGAGATTTTCAACATGAGCTGGGTTTTTTTGGGTGACACTAGATCAAATGTTTCAAGTCTTCTTATTGGAGCAAGGATGAATTATCGTGCTCAGCTCCTTTGGATTAATGCGGTTAAGGCTACTCTTTATGAAATCTGGTGGGAAAGAAACCAACAAATTTTTGAAGAATCTTCTCACTCTTGGAATTTCAGATTCGAGCAAGCTAAGATTAAAGCTTCTTCATGGTGCTCTCTTTTCAAAGCTTTTAATTCCTATCTTATGCAAGAAATAGTGATTAATTGGGAAGCTTTTTTGTAGTTTTTGTTTTAATTTTCATGCTTTCTGTTTCTTTAACCTTCATGTTTGGCTCTCTTATCTTGTTTGTTTTCTTTTTGTTTTGCTTTGTTTCTTCCTTCTCCCTCTGTGGGTTTTTTGTAACCAAGATCTATTGCCTCTTTTCACTTTCCTCATGAAAAGTTTGTTGCCTTTTCAAAAAACAAAAAAAAAAAAAAAAAAAATTATCTAATCCTAAAACGAAGAAATAATTAAAAAGATGAAAATACTAATATAAACATAAACCAACACAGTGTGTCATTGATATTCAAATTCTGTTATTCTAATCCGAAGATAGACAAAGAGAATGGCATTGAAGAAATTATTTATTCTATCAATATTTTCCATCAATTAGCTTGTGCATGACGAACACGACTGTAGGTTGATTGAAGTGGTTTTTTGTGCTGGTGTTATTAGGTGCTATTGCATTGATTCAACTGCAGGAGGACATGAAAAGACAACTTAGTTCTGAAGGAAATTATACTGAAGAAGAACTTGAAGAGTATGTGCAATCGCATAAGAAATTGATGATTGATTCCCTCTGGAAGTTGAACGTGGCTGACATTGAGGCCACACTTTCTCGTGTCTGTCAACAGGTTGTTTTAATTTCTTTTTTGTTGCCTCTGTTGATTAAGAATAGCTATATTCTAGTGTCTCCTGTTTGTTCTTAGTAATAATAATAAACTGTTTTAGGTTCTTCAAGACAACAACGTCAAGAAGGAAGAGCTCCGAGCACGGGCGAAGGGATTGAAAACTCTTGGTAAAATTTTTCAGGTACCGTTCCGAAATATTAGTTTTTGTTGAATTATGTTAAACCACCAATCAATCCAAAAGCCTAAACTCATACCAACACTCCCCCTTACTTGTGGGCTTTGAAATTTGAGAAATTCCCTATAAGTGAAGTTTAATTTTAATTGGGGGAGGAAACGACTTGGCAAGGATTCGAACTCATGACCTCCTGCTCTGATACCATGTTGAATTATGTTAAACCACCAATCAATCCAAAAGCCTAAGCCCATGGATTGAGGTAAATTTAATTATATCAATCAACAATTTTCCTTAAACATATTCTGGCCATGCCTTGTTTCCTAAGTGATTATTACTTCAAATTTTGTATGTTGATGAAGAGGGTTAAGTCAAGCAATGGGAATGAGATCGAATCGGTGGCAAAAGGTTCAGTAGATAAACTGAATGGAAGTGAAGCAAGCCATGATCCTTCCCCAATTTCAACATTAAAATCTTCCGGCTGTGAAGAAACATCGTTTGGTGCATTTGCAACACAGGTACTCATGTTTCTTTTTCTTTGGAATCTTCTAAAATCTTGTTTGAGTTGTAACCTTTTCTCTATCTTTTGGTTGTAAGAATGGAATGAAATTTAAGAAAATGCTTAGAATGAATATTATTGAAAAGTATGGTAGATAATTTGTCATTAACTTGGAATGTGGCAATAACGCTAAAGTTGAGAGAATCAATCAATCTCTTCTATTCACTAAAGGCATATATATATAGGATTGCCATAGTTGTGTACTAGTGATAGGACGAAAAGGGCACTATAAAAGAAATCATAATAAAATACATAAACAAGTCTAGTATTTAAACTCTAATACTCTCCCTCAAGGTGGAGCATATGTGTTAATCATGCCTAAATTGTTTGAGAGGTAATCTATTTGTGCTCCATTCAACGCCTTTGTGAACATATCTCCTAATTGTTCTCCAGTCTTCACATATCCCGTGGAAACCACGCTTTGCTGTATCTTTTCTCGTATAAAATGACAATCGACCTCTATGTGTTTTGTCCGCTCATGAAAATCCGGATTAGATGCAATATGAATGGTTGCTTGGTTATAACACCACAACCTCGTTGGCATCGTGAAATCAAACCCCAACTCAATATTCTGATTCAGCACTTGAACGTGACACTACATTATGTTTCTTACTCTTCCAAGAAACCAAGTTATCCCCCACAAATTCACAATACCTTGAGGTTGATTTCCGGTCTTCTTTAGACATTGCTCAATCAACATCTGAGAAGCTTTCAATGCCAATATGACCATTATCTTTGTACTAATGCAACCCACTGATCAACTGTGGGACAAGATATATAGTGGCTCACAATACTTAGTGAATACGCTATGTCAGGTAGTCACTGTTAGATAATTCAATTTTCCTACTAATCTTCTATCACCTTTTAGGATCTTTCAACTGTCCCCTTCTTTCATAAGTTGTGAATTTTGCATCATTGGAGTAGCTTAGTCTTTAACTTCCATGTTTCAGTCAGCAAATTAAAAACATACTTTCTTTGTGATAACCTTCTTGCTTCTTATTACCTCAATGCCTAAAAAATACTTCTGCACTCAAGTCTTTTGTATTGAACTGACTATGAAGGAAAGTCTTGAGTGATTGAATATCCAGTGCATCATAACCTTTAATAACAATGTCATCAACGTACACAATGAATAAGATAACACCAGCCTCAGATCATTTCACGAAGACAAAGTGATCAGACTTGCTCTTCCTCATCCCGAACTCTTCAATCACGTGACTAAATTTTCCAAACCAAGCTCTAGGGCTTTGTTTCACCCCATACAAGGATTTACGGAGGCGGCACATTCACTCTCTCCCTGAGCAACAAACCCTCGTGGTTGTTCCATATACACCTCTTCTTGCAGGTCACCATGAAGGAATGCATTTTTTATATCAAGTTGATGAAAGGGCCAATGATAAATAGATGTCAAAGATATAAATAACCTTATCGAAGCCATTGTCGCAACGGGAGAAAAAGTATCATCATAATCAACTCCATATGTATGTGCATAACCCTTTGCAGCAAGGAGAGCTTTCAACTGAGCTATTGACCCATCAGGATTGACTTTAAATGCAAACACCCATTTACAACCAATAGACTTCTTTCTTGCAGGAAGAGAAACTAAATCTCAAGTACAATTGTCATCTCCTCTACCATCGTTGCACACCAATCGAGGTGAAATAAAGCTTCAAGAATTGTTTTAAGAATAGACACATACTCCAAAGAGCCAATGAAAGAACAAGTCAACGGTGATAAATGATTATATGAAACAAATGATGAAATAGGATGAGTGCACTGACGTTTACCTTTATGAAGGGCAATAGGAAGATCATTGTTTGTCCCTGGATCCACTAACGAAGGGGCCACTGGCCCACTGGTAATGGGCATGTAGCTGGAATGGATGGATCAGTAAGAGGCTGTTGTTGAGTATAAACTTCAGTAATAGGTGGAAGACGAAAGAAGACAACAATTCATGTTACCTGTGCCATTGCTGGCAGTAGCCGAAACAAATTTGGAAATCGACCCAGCCATAGATCACGCCAGTAACAACCTGAGTCACAAACTTTAAATAACCACACGATCAAAAGTAGAACCGTCTCAAAACACAACCAACCAAGATGATCTCAAGTCGCTTTTGTGACCAAAAATTGACCAAAAATCACAAAAAATTGAAACCAACTTGTTCACCACTTCAATCAACTAAAAACATTCAGCATACTTCATAATATTGCAACACAAAAAATACCAAAAAACAAAGACCTGATGCTAGAAAATGACCCACAACTTTCATAACAAACATCAAACTAGGTTTCGAACATAATCCAACCACACATTGCAAATAACCAAATAATAACACCGAACCAACCCTTAAAACAGTGAGAAGAAACAATCCAACAACAAAAAATTGTCAAAAAAGTGTTGAAAAACCCTATATCACAAAAATCGAGGCAAACAAACGTCCGAAACAGAAAACAAAATACATAGACCTGTCAAGAAGCTCAAGGCAAGAAAAACCCAACCATTAGAGCGGAAAACGGCATTGCACGCGCCGGCAAGAGGCGGCGACGGCCAAACCTTGTAGCAGCGCGTGAGCCTCACTCGTTGCTCTTAATGGAACGAAACTTCCCAGACGCATAGGTCGGCGTCTGGGCTACCTGATGGTGGTGGCAGAGATGACTAACTCGCCGGAAAATTTTTCCAACAGAGGTCCGGCGGCAACTGTCTGGCATCGGCATTGTTGAAATTTTCTAAACCTATTGCTTTGATACCATATAAACCATAGTGGAGAATAATGGAAAACCTTATATTCAATCAATGAGATGGATACATATATATAGAAACTTGAAGGAAACCCTAACTAAACCCTAACTAGGAATGTGAAATTACAATAAAGGGCAAACTAGAAAATTCATAAACTCTAACAATCACTACATAAGATTTTAAGGCATCTACTAAATTGAGTTTGGATCTCAGCATGAAAATTGCAAAAATGGGTGAGCAACTTAGAACGATTTTTCGTTATATATAACCAAGTTACATGAGAATAATCATCAACAAATGTAACGAAATATCGAAAACCTGGTTTGGACTCTACTGGACACAAAGCCCAAACATCTTAATGTGCTAACTCAAACGGAGCACTGGCTCGCTTATTAACTCGAGAATACAAATTGAGATGATGAAACTTAGCAAATTGACACGAGTCCCAATTTAACGAAGATTAATGTTGAAACTACGGACAAAGACTCTTCAATGCAGAGATAGATGGATGAGCCAGGCGACAATGCTCTTCAAAAGAAGAGCGCACACTAGAATATGTAATGGTGGTCGATATCAGTTGCTCAAAAATGTCAAGACATCCAAATTCACGCCCTTTACCATTAGTCCTCTTCATCGTAAGATGCTGAAACTAACAATTATCAGGAAAAAAAGATACAAACCAGTGAAGGTCACAAGTGAGTTTACTATTAGAAATCAAATTAAAAGGGAATTGATGAAAAGCTTTCCTTGCATAAGTGTGTATTTACATTGGAAATGTGAGTGTTGATGTTGTGTTGCCTACTACAGTGGGTTTATAACTCATGTTCTCCCTTTGTAATGTACTATTTTTGGTTTGGATATAACCATTTGCTATTGCTATACATTGGGCACCATAGTTATGCATATATAGTGGTATAAAAAAAGAAAAAAAAAATTAATGAATCAATTGATACTACAGAGTCCGTATGTGGAGGCTCCAAATTTTGGAAGTGCACAGTTCAATTTCTTCCCCATGCCAACAGCACCTCCAGGTGCACAAAGACATCCATCGTCATCATCCTCCAGCAGGGGTTGAGGTGGACTCAGTGTGTTGTTGTATGTATTGTGTAGGATATTATTGTATTGCATTCGTAAGATTATTATTATCATAGATATCATTTTACTCGGTCCATGTGTATCCTCTCCTGGATATATATACATACATATATATATTTTTAACAGATTAATGCTTTGTTGCCTCCTTGCTGCTGCTTTATTACATTGGACTCTGTTTTTCTTTCACCATCACTCTTATTTAGGGGCCTCAAAAATATTATATCTAATATTAATTGGTAACTCGATCTAATCTGAAAATATATGGATTTGGTTGCCCTAATATATAGTAGTGTTGAATGAATTAGCCGATTGGCTAACTTGAAAATTTAAATAAGCCCAAGTTTTTTTTCAAATCCAACTCAATCTAGATTATATATACTCCTACTTTTATCTTTCATTCGTGGCCATTAGATTAATTTCTTACCATTTTTTTTTAATAATTGATCACGTAGTTGTAGGTTGGGTCAAACACTAAACACTTTTTTAATTCACAAGTTGATGTTATTTTGAGAGCTTCTATCTGTGTTTTTATTAATATTTCTTTGAATAAATCATAATGAAGTTAGTGAACTCCTAAAATTTATATTTAATTATTTGATAAATACACTTTTGAACTTAAGATTTGAATTTATTTATAAAACTAAAACCTTTCATCTTTGAGATTAAAATTTTATTTCTATTTAGTACTTGGAATTAAGTTTGAATTTAATTTCTAATTAATCCATTTTCACTTCATCGTCACGAGTTCGATCCCAAAAATCGGTATTTGTAATTCACTTCCCTCAATACTAAACAAAAAAAAAAAAAAAACTGATTTCTAAGTAAAATCTAATAAAGTTGACATTAACTGACAAAGGTCAAGTTATGAATTTATTAAATGAGTTGAAATTGTTTTCATAGTTTCTTTTTTTATTCGATAACTAATGGAATCTATTCCTGCAGTCAATTTTAAACTATGGGGATCAATTAAAAATCCAATGCATACTTCGTTGGGAATAAAACATGTAATTTTTTAAAATTTAAAGGCTTAAATGGACATTTAATTTAATTTCAGACTTAAAATGTTAGTTTTGATACTTTATGGACTAGAAGTTCAAATTAAGTGACTTTACCCTTGTTATTGTATTTTTTTTATATAGAAATAAATATTTTGAAGTTGCAAGTAGATTTAAAAGAAAATGTAATAAATTCTCCCGGTTTTAATTTTGTTTTGAGGTTCCCAATATATTAAAAAAAATTGAACATTTGATAAAATTAAAATAAAATTTTATGATTACCAAGATTGTAAAATTTTTATTTTTTAAGAATTACAAAATTGATAGGCTAAGTGATGTGTGCTTCCGGGGCTAATATAATGTCAAGTAATTATTTTCAAGTAAACTTATTTCTAAGTAACACTCGGAATCGATTACGCACAAGTATACGCGATTAGAATTTGCAGTAACTGTTAAGTATTTATATTTTATCGATCCCATAAAGATTGATGTCTAGATTTACGATTCGTAAGAAAAGAGTCATGCATAAAAGTAAAAGCATAAATTTGATAAGTGTTGATTTGGGTTTTAATTTAATAAGACAAAATAAATACATAAAGTAAACGTGCATGCAATGAGTAATAACTACTTAAACAATTCAAGAGATGCTAAGTGCGATGGACAGTTAACTCGAGTCTTGCTTTCTAAACAAATAAGCACTTTCGCGCTTAATGATTTATGTCAGATCCAACTTTTGCATCGATTTTCATCCTAAAACTAGGCAACACAAGTAATAGTGTGGTTATTCCTAACACTCTAAATAGTGAACAACTGTTCACACAACCTATCATAGCATACTTGGTCTACAAGCAATTCCCTCTTTCGAGATCATCGCAAGGGTTATGTGCGGGTAGCTAATCGACGCATAAATATAATAATAAAGTGCATCAGTGTAAATCTCATCAACATTCGCCCTTAACATGCTTCTATTCATGCAAAGTAACTAAAAACTCTTATAACGCAGACATAGAATTAAAACACAAGTAGAAGTTAAATCAGCCGATTTTATTCATCAACTAAATGTTTGAAAACAATAATCTACTCCTAAGGAAAACAATAAAATGGAATTGATGCATATGTGAAGTGCGCAATCCCTTTGTCATCGGCTTCTGCAGACACCACCAGTGCTTCCTCATGAGATTCGACTCTATTCTTTGGATCAGTTGGACATCCGATCAGCTCGTCCGACTTCGACCTTCTTCTGGATATTTATAGTATTGATTTACTTGGTCGCCAAGTCGAAACGAGCGGGAAAATCCTCATAAATGTAAATCTCGTGATTTCCTCTGATAATTGCCTGATTGACATCGTCTTTAATGTTGAATAGATTTTCTGAGTTGTTTCCTTGTCGATGTCGTCTCCCGAAGGCAACTGCTAAGTCAGCGTATGTGTCTAGTGTTAATTGTTGTCATCCGCGTGTTTAGCTCCGTTGTCTCATTCCTTCGCATAATCCTGCATTTTATAACCATTTAGCGCATTTTCTATGACAATTCCACAAAACTATCTTTGCGGTGTCGAAATGTGTATGCATGCATATTTCTATGTGTTTACTCGCATTCTCTCTAACTCGCACGTCTCTGTTTCCTTAAACTTAAGAATAATGCAAATTAAAGTAGCATAAAATGTGCTCTATTGATTAAATAAAAAGTGTAAGTTGGTCTTTTAAATTTGTTTAGGTTGGCATGACAACTTTAACAAAATTTATGGAATTGATTTATGAAATAAGATGGTAATTGGAGAGAGTGAATTGATTAAATAAAAAGTGTAAGTTGGTATTTTAAATTTGTTTAGGTTGAATTTATTGTCCAAATAAAAAAAAGGTTAAATATAGATAGAAAAGGTGAATAATAAATTGTGAAGGAAAGGAAACGTGAAAAGGGGCATGCGACGCGTACGTATGCCCGGTGGGCGTCACAGATGGGTCATAAGCGATGGGCTGGGTTGGGTGGATGCGGTAATTCTATTTTAATTTTAATTATAATATTTTAATTTTGAAAAAGAAAAGAAAAGAAAAGATTTAATAATCCATAAAAGGAATGTTTTCGCAGTAACGATGTGTGAAAAATGAGACGAGCGGGGACGGAGGCGGAGGTGTAAGAATAGAAAAGAAAACAAAAGATCCCTCCAACATCTTCTCTATATTTTTTGCTTTCATTCATTCATCATTCATTCATTCAAAAAAAAAAAAAAAAGAAAAAAAAAAAAACCCTTGTTCGTTTTCGTTTCGAAATTCGTCTCGTCTGTCATTTCCAGATCTGATCTGATTCGAGATGGAGGTGGAGAAGAAGGCGCCGGCGGTGTCCGATGTTGGAGCCTGGGCCATGAATATCGTCAGCTCTGTGGGGATTATCATGGCCAACAAGCAGCTCATGTCTTCCAATGGCTACGCCTTCACTTTCGGTGAGATATATATATAATAATAATTAACTATGGATCTATCTATCTATGTATCTGCGCATTCTCCTATTTTGTTGTCACTAACAATGTTATCTCGCCGGATCTCCAGCCACAACTCTGACTGGCTTTCACTTCGGGGTCACGGCCCTCGTCGGTATGGTCTCCAACGCCGCCGGCTATTCCTCATCTAAGCATGTTCCTTTGTGGGAGCTCTTTTGGTTTTCTATTGTCGCCAATATGTCTATCACCGGAATGAACCTTAGCCTCATGTTGAATTCTGTCGGATTCTACCAAGTAACATTACTCCACTCGAACTCTGCTACATTACAACACACGCCTTGCTTTTTGCTCATTCCATGTGCTTTTCGTTTCAGATCTCTAAACTCAGTATGATTCCTGTGGTGTGCGTAATGGAGTGGATCCTTCATAACAAGCACTACTCCAAACAAGTTAAAACGGCTGTTGTTGTCGTTGTCATTGGTGTTGGAGTTTGTACCGTTACTGATGTCAAAGTTAATCTCAAAGGTTTCTTATGTGCCTGCATAGCCGTTTTCGCAACATCTTTGCAGCAAATTGTCAGTCATTTCTTTTATCTATCTGCTTGCCCCTTCAATCATGTTTACCTGTTTTTGTTTTTTTTTTAAAAATGGAGGTTGTTTTTTGTAATGATGGAGAAACGTTTTGAAGTTTAGTTTATAATTTGGAATCATCACTTCACTAGGAGAAGAAAGTTTTAGGGGAGCATTTTATTACGGCATTTTTCTGGATCATATGGTTGGAAAGAAATAGGAGGATTTTTCAAGATAAAAGATCATCCTACCACAGTTTTTTTGACACCATTACTTATCATGTTATTATAAATAAACTTAATCCGTTATTTTATTTTTATACCTATGAAACTCTACTTAATTCTTGGAGATCGTTTATCTGATCTCTAGTAATATATATTTATATTGTAATTTCATACATCAATGAAGTTATTTCTTATTAAAAAAAAACCCAGCATATCAGAGTTTGTTGGTGCATTTCTGTATTTTTTATTTTTATTTTTTTTTATGTTTTCCCTTGAATCCCCCAACCTTGTGTTATCCTGACAGTCATTACATTTTAAGAATTGGGAGGTTATGTTGGATTCTGAATGACTGAACCTTGTGCTTTACTTTCTTCCCTTTGACATGGTTTGGTTGTAAAAGAATACTTTTCTCTGTTAGCCATGTTTTAGTGTTCTGTTAGCCATGTTCATGTTTTAAAAGAACCAAAGGCGAGTCTCTAACTCTTAGCCTCGAGTCTTATGCCTTTGTGGATCATAAGAGGCTTACGTCTCACACGGAAAAGGCTTATGCCTCGATGATAATGCACTGTGGCTTAAAATCCCAACGCCTCTAGAATAGCTAGAAGAATAGTATTAATATTTTATATTTACAAGGGTTGAACCATGACCATAGAGATTTTCTCTTATGGATTATTTTAGTAGAAAGACACAATTGTTTCATAATCTTCAATTTGAGGCCGCCAAGAGGCATAAGAGGCTTACGCCTCGATGATAACGCACCGTGGCTTAAAATCCCAACGCCTCTAGAATGGCTAGAACTAAGAATAGTATAAGTATTTTATATTTATAAGGGTTTGAACCATGACCATAGAGATTTTCTCTTATGGATTCTTCTTTTAGAAAGACACAATTGTTTCAAAATCCTCAATTCGAGGCCGCCTTTAGCCTTTTAAACCATTGTCTGTTAGTTGACCTTGCATTGACATGGTATTTTTCTTGTAGAAGATTACTTTTCCCTACTCTGAAATGATTAATAAAAACAGATATAATAAAGTATAATATTGTTGCTACAGACCATAGGTTCACTACAAAAAAAGTACTCCATTGGATCTTTTGAATTGCTGAGCAAGACAGCACCTATTCAAGCTCTATCTCTCCTGATTCTCGGCCCATTCATCGATTACTACCTCAGCAGCAAATCTCTACTGAACTATAAAATGTCGACTGGCGCCATTGTAAGTACTGTATTATTCTACTCAATTCATTTATTTATCTATCCAACTTTCAACTAGTATCTGATGATGGTCATGGTGTACACACACACACACACACGCATATATATATGTATATAAATTTGCAGCTGTTCATCCTCCTTTCGTGCTCTCTTGCTGTGTTCTGCAATGTGAGTCAATACCTGTGCATTGGGCGTTTCTCGGCTGTCTCGTTCCAGGTGTTAGGCCACATGAAAACAGTATGTGTTCTCACACTGGGGTGGCTGCTGTTTGATTCAGAACTCACTTTCAAAAATATATCAGGCATGATTTTGTCAGTTGTTGGTATGGTCATTTATAGTTGGGCTGTGGAGGTCGAGAAACATTCTCCTACGAAAACTAATATCAATGTCAAAAATAGCATGACGGAAGAGGAAATTAGACTCCTCAAGGATGGAATGGAATCCAAACCTGTGAAGGATATTGAACTTGGTGAGACCAAAGGGTAAACTTCACTTTGTTCTTTTAGGTCATTGCATTTCTTTTCTTGTGTCTACAGTCTAGACTTATCCATATCCTGCTTCTTGCACCCATCAATTTTAGATATTATTATATGCTCTTGTAGAACAAACATTGTCCGCCCGGTTATAATTTTCTTGTTTACAGTTATATTTATACATTTATATGTATGTATATTTATTTTTATTCATATTATTTATGTTGAGAGATTACTTGTGGAAGATCATGAACGGATGCTAAAATGTAAACGCCATTCGTAATGCTACAACTTTTGTTTCATATACTTCTTACTTTAAATTATTCTTATATTTATTAAAGTACAACCCTAAAATACAAACTTAACCACAATTGTTGATTTCTCCACCATTCATCATTGCTTAAGCAACAACTACATGAAACCTTATCCACTGCCAGGATAGAAGATTAATTAATATGATTTGGACCCCAAACTCACAAAAAATGTCCACTGCAAACTTACAAGGGATGGAGAGTGTTGTTATATGCCTCCATGCCTATATACAAGTCAATGTCACTATTGGGGAAAGCAATTAATTATAATTGGATGGAAAGAGAGAGTTGCCTATAGATAGCCTTATTAATTATAATTCTCAATATTCATAAATAGTTTTAAGGTATCAGAGTCATGCCTATTGCTGATGAGCTTTTTACAACGGTCGGATCTAACTCAATACTCATCACATTCTTAGATTGTATCAACAGATATAACCAATTATGTGTAAGTTATTCCTTAAGTTTCACTTTCTCCATAAACAAGTTCATTTTGAGCTAGTGAGAGGGTGTGCACTCTTTGTTCAAGACCCAAAATAAGCATTTTAGAAAACTATTGCTCTACTTTCCTTAAATAAAACTGTGTTTTTTCTGGTGGAAATTATATTTTAAGCTCCTTACTTGGACAAATTCACAAAATGATAGGGTTGATTGAATTTGCGTTGTGGCTATTATCACTTATCCATATTTATGAACATCTTTAGATACAGAAGTTTATAACTCATTTAGAATTCAGATAAAAAGTCGCACATGATGAATCAACCCAGTAAAATATTGTTTTTTTTTTTGTCTATAATAGAATTATTAGATTTTTTATCTACTCTTATATAAACGTTTTATATAGGATACACCCGCTCACCCATACATGTACGACTTGGATCAAGTCATTTGTGACAATTACAAAGTGAGTCGTATCAAAAGTATTACCATGATAAAGACTATAAAGATCCGACCCAAATGAAGGTCTAAACTTAAGTCTCTACTTCATGCATGAAATTAAAATACAATTAGGACTACAGTAAAACAACATAAAATATGCATGCTTTAAAATAAAAAACCAAAATATTCGAATACAGAATATGAGTACCTAGTATAAAACTAAAAAAAATCAAAAATCTTAACTTTTACGTGTCTCTAAAATAGTTCATGTAGTTACATATAACAAACAATAAAAATTTAGAATAAAAGGGTTGTCGACTCGTCTCATGGTTGTATCTAGCCCCGATTAGTCATCCTATTTCAGTCTAGTAGTACTTAAGAAAACATAAAGAAAATAAAGTGAGTTATAAAATGGATACCCTACTCGCGGTATAGAGCAATACATAATCTAGAGAGTAAGCAAGCAAGTTGAAGCCAAGAATCAGTAGCACAATAGTATGAGTACACAAACCCAGCCTCCTAGATGCAAGGTGTAAAGACCCGACCCAAAATACAGCCTTAAACTAGGTCTTTACTCAATGCATGTCTTAAGCGGAAATACAATTAAATATATGGCAGCTGGATTCACATTCATAACAGATAAAAACAGAAAACTTAAAACAAAAACGCCTTGGAACCTGTCCCTGTCTCCAAGCTACATGTTTCAAGCAAATACCTTTTCAAACAATTCCCTGGCCAGAGATACTTTATTTCAAAGAGGGAAACAATACTTTATT
>JBBMEF010000023.1:73820-86745 GCA_037832685.1 Sicyos baderoa
AATGGGTCCAAGGATAGTGAAAGGCCACAATTGGTATTTCAAAAGTTCAATCAAAGAGATCTTGTGGATCGATGTCGACATCGAGCTATGACAGCATGATCCATCATTAGCCTGCGGCTAGGTCCCGCTCACAGCAGGCTATCACTGTGAGTCGGTCCTGCCCAAAAGCTGTAGAACTTGGGTATGCCTACACAATGTAAATTGAGTTGGCGAACAGGGACGAGACAAGCCTCGTCATCCTCCTATCCAATGAGGCAGCGATACGTTGAGCCCACTCGCCCAAGAATTTCGAGGCTACCGTCCATTTTGTGTGGTTCATATCTCATATCAGACCTCATTGCACAAGCTTGGAAGCACCTTCCAGTATCTCATACAAGCTGGGTTTACATGGATTGCGCGAAGAACCCATCTCAGAGGAGACTGACATAACTCAACCCTCGATCCATCAGAACCAACTTTCGACTGTTTTGCGAGCAGATGCATTTGAAACAACAGCTCACCAGACCTCATATCTGTAACAACACATACACCACGTTATACAGTTGTTTCCAGGAAATAATTACACATCGAAATAATAATTCCCCTGCCCACATTTGGCTTACCGAAAATCATCCCTCCCATAACCACTTTTCATTCTTTCATACTATTTTATCTCCTCAAATCATAATCTCGACCTCTAACAGTCAAACCTTAATGATTATTCTCCCTCATGTTTTCCACCTAGTTCTATACACTCTCCATAATCATTCTCAATTCCTCGGAATATCAAAAAATAATAATAATAAATAAATAAAAATCCACCGGAACCCAATAATCCACAATTAAATACTGGACGATAAAAATATAATTCTTCTATAAAGAAGTGTTTATTTAAATCGCTTATTATTGTGATCCCAAAAAAAAAAAAAAGACCGATTGAGCGTAGAAGTTTACTCTCAGCCCTCAATGGTAAAGATCACAATAATCATCTTAGATTAAGAAAAAAGGATGGAGAGCCATAGTTATATAGATAAACCTGGTGGCCATGAGAACCATTCGAACCGAAGGTATGACTCCCAATTGTCTTTCAAACCAAGACTCCCTTGTGCTTGAGCAAGCAGGATTGAGACAATTGGTACTGGGACAACACAACTTATTTGAGCTTTATGGAGACTGTTAACAGCCAGCATCAAGAAATGAGAACTGCAATGCTGCTTTGCAAGTTCCATGCAGGTTACACCTGAGGTCAATAGGGATTCAATAAATAAATAAGTACAGCACAAATAAAAACCCGACCTGAGATAAAGAAACCGAAGAGTTAATGAATCCATAACGATAGGATGTCAGTACATGTAGAATGAAAACGAATAGTTGTAGAAAGATAAATATAAAAAGAGTAAAAATGCAGAACATAGGGATACAATCATCCATAGATCCTATCAAAAAACCTTTTTAAATAGAAATAGCTAGCATTTTAGAGTCCAGTTGACAGGAAGATACCATGACAGAGGAGGAGACAGCCATCATCATGTCCCAAAGAACAAGCTTGAGAAAAATACTTCTCAGCAGCCATGAAATCCTGGCTCCAGAAAGATATCAAACCATCCACCAGACTAGACATGTGTTGCAGATTCTTGCTTTCTACTGAGCATTTCTCGAAACCAAGTTCTAAGATATTGGATTCAACATGAAGCTCGTATTGAGATGCAATGAATTTAAGACATACCCAACCAAGATAGTTATCTGTCTTCAAATCCAAACACCTTATGAACTCTCTGCGGAGGTTGTTAGAATCATTTTCTGCGGCATAGGCCCGGCACAGTATCAAGTGCGCACAAAAAAGATATTTATCAGGAAGTGAAATAGAGGAAGCAGATTTGGCATAGTTGATGCATTTAATTTGGCTACCGCCTTGGAAACTGATCTCAGACGCACAAAGTAAAAGCTGAAACTTTTTATATTGATGAGAGGTATCTTTCTTAAAATATAGTTCATTAGAAAAGGAAAACGTGATTAGCCGCTCAATAACTATTCGTAGATGGCAAGGAAATCTTTCTTCACGTGCCCTCTGCATTAAGTTTAGTATAAGAAGATATCGAACATCATAGTTCCATGGCTCTTGACGTAAGCATCTGTAAATGAGAAAAAAAAACACTTATTTCTCACATAATATTCATGAATATGAGAGCATTTAATATCCATTTAATCAAAGCCTATTATTAAACTATTCTCAAATGATTCATATCCCCCTTTATTTTTAGAATATCCGGTACTACAAAGAGGCATGGAGCTAAACCTACAACCCTTAGGAGAGGCATAAAAATACCATAACCTTTGAGCTAACCCAGGTTGGCAAATCCAGATGTCTATTTCGGATGTAATAAAAGCTCCATTCTCTTTCTTGTGAATTGTGATCACTACGTGAAACTAAGCACGTCGGTTTGACTCGTGTCTCTTCACCCAAAAAACAAAAACTAGAAAATTTATTTTTAAAAATTATATCGAAGTTGACAATAAAAAGGCAGCTAATCGAGAAAGGAACACAAGAATCGGATATCAATCAAATGATGGTATTTCTTGCATTGCATCATCTGTTTTAAGAATCAACCATTTGATCTTCGAGCTATTTGTCTTAGTTGAAAGTTGAAACACGGTGCTTATGATCTATATCATGAAAAAAATATCCATTGGTTCAAGAGTGAATTTAAGTAAAGAAACCATACTTTTGGAGTTGTCGAATAGTCCCGATCCCATTCTGGCATTGATGTGAACATGTTGGAAAGGAAAAACTGGGAATACTGGTGCCAATTGTATAGCAAGCCACAGCTCCAGCAGCATAGATTTCATGTGCCGATTTCAGATCATTGTTCTGTTGGTCAAAACCATACAACATGTTGCAGCACCTAGTAGCTGTGTGACTGTAATCCCTTTCTTCGATGGATAGCAAAAGATAACCAAGCAGGTTTCTGTTTGAAACATGTCGTTTAGAGAGAGATCCAAGATAATCAAAACAACTGTACAGTGATATAATGACAAACAAATACAAAGAGGCATTAAATACAAAAAAAAATAAAACCTTGAGAAATCTCCTTAAACACAGCCAAAATGCGCAGACATAAGAAAAAGGTCATGCAAATAGAACATACTATCACACTTTATCAAAGTAGGATTTCAATATCAAATAATCCAACCAAGAAGAATAGTAGAGGTTTGGGGTCCTACAGGTATGTTTCCTTGGAGTCCCAAATTCAAAATCCACGAGTAAGCTTAATTGTAAAATCTCTAGTTGTCTTTTGAAACTGAGCCACGGAACGAGGTTATGTAGTGGGTATGTAGTGGGGTGAAACTCCAAAGCTCCAATTCCAGTTATCCATAAAAAACAGCAAATAATCAAACCATGAAGAAAAGTCTATTAGCTGGACTTCCACCAGTACCTAACAACATGTTTAAATCCGTGTCTGTTGAAATGGTTTATAACAATCAAGAACTGCAGTTTTTTAATCAAAACAATAAAAACTGCAGTGATATAATGCTTGACGGTCAACATTAACAATCAAATGGAATGTTTAGCTTATATCTCAAGAAGGTGAGACAATCAAATGGAATGTTAAGCTTATATCTCTCAAGAAGGTGAGACCAAGGTTGTCATCAAAATCAAATTTTAGTGGATCATGTATCGTAACGTATCGTGTATCTTAAGTTTTAGATTTTTAATTAATATTTAAATGAAATTATTTATGTATATAATCAAAAAATTATTTATGATAAATAAGAAGAAATAAAAAAAGAGACCCAACTCGGTACTTTAAAAAAGCTACTTAATTCTATTCAATTTTTCAATCGTAACCTACTTGGTCTTTCATATTTTCAAGCCAAGTTCCAAAATCGAAGATGCGTCCTTTCACCTTTGAGTCAGAATCTTTTATTTTTTCATTTTTTTTCTTGTTCTTCTTCAACCTTACCGCTTCATCTTCTTGATATTTCATCTCTCCGACTGTTTTTTCACACGTTTTGTTCTCCAGCATCAAATCAGAAAGGCAGTCCGTTTTTTTTGTTTTTTTTTACATGAATCGGGATCGTGAACAAATTGTTTGATTCAAAGTCTTGAACCGTACGATTCTTTGTACTAAACGATTCAAAATCCGTTTTGAATCGTTTTCCTTCCATTCCGTTTTGCGTCGTACAATAAAACTCATGTATCGTACGTTTTTAACAACCATGGGTGAGACAATCAAATGATTGGGAAACCAACCATACCAAGGTCGCATCACCTCTTGCCATAGGCGAGCGCCTGGGCGCCCCAACATCACTGATCCCAAGGGAAATTGAGTCTCATCTCCAAATAGCTCAGAATTTGAGAAGGGCAAGTCACCCAAGCGTTAAAACGAGCGCTGCCCTACTCGCTTCAAACGCCGAAAGGAGGATACACAAGAAGAAACTCATCTAATTTAGAGCTTCTATGCAATAACTCACACGAATCTTCTGCACGCCAAAATAACGATCAACATCGGCTCACAAACTACACACCGCTCACTAACTTTAGGAGATGTCGCACCATATCAGTTTGTCACACGGTTTTCACCATACGCAACGAATTCGACAACGAACCAAACCGTTTTAAAAAAACTAGGGCAAAGAAATCTGTTCAAAGCCCTAAAAAAAGGCCAGGTCCTTATGAACCGAACCGTTGTAAAAAAACTAGGGCAAAGAAAAGACGGTGGTGGTCCACATGGAACCTCCTAAGGTCAGAATTGAATTATGTTAAACCACTAATCAACCCAAAAGCTTAAACTTATGGGTTGAAGTAAATTTAACTATATCAACCAAAGAAAGAAGCTAAACAAAATAAAAGATCAGCTATGAGAATAAAACATAAGCAAGGAAAGTTTTCCTCGTTTTAAAGTAAATTATGGTCTTTGGGATTAATCCAACCTTCACAGTTTCCTAAGTCTATTAGAGGCAAATATTGTTGTATTTTCTTCGAGTGATCGATGTTTTAAAAGCTTAAGGCGGCCTTGAGATAATAAAACATTGTTTAACTTGGTGAATAATTAAAAAAATCAGCAAACGAAAGGTTAAAAATCAATTTAAACAAAAGGCGTAAGCCTTATGCCTCTAGGGCTTTAGCCTTGAGGTGTAAGCCTCTCTCTTCACTCTCAAGACGTAAGCCTTGAGGCTTTTTCTTGCCGCCTCAACGAGGTGTAAGCCAAGCCTCACACGCTTCTTGAAACATTGCGAGTGATTGGAAGTTGTATAAATTGGGGGAATTGAAGACTCAAGAAAGTGGATATTAGAATCATCGGGAGTTTATTCAGAATAATCTTCATCTAGGCAGCTGGCTCCACCTTCTCCATTACAATTTGCAAATTGAAATGATCAAAGAATGAATATTCTTTTTTGGTTTTTGTTTAACAGTAGTCAAGTTAACTCACAGATGAGCTTCTTTTTTAGATTTCAATGCCTCCTAGATACAGTTATTTAGGTCAACTAAGTCAAAGTTCTAATGTCATAAATAAGGTTGGGCCGAACTTAAGAGGATTTTCAAATTATGCTACTCAATTATTTGTATTATAACTTAGTAGTTATTTAGGTCAACTAAGTCAAAGTTCTAATTACAGAAATAAGGTTGGGCCAAACTTAAGAGGATTTTCAAATTATGCTACTCAATTATTTGTAGTATAACTTAGTAGCCTACTTCATCACTCTCTTTAAGGATTTGTATCTTTTGAGTGAAGTTTCATTTCTAGTTTAAAAAAAGGAAAAGGAAAGAAGAGGTTAATTGTGAACAAAGATCTTCATTATAAAATAGATCTACCTTATCGAACTACTACTCGGGTATGCATGAAGAGCTTTTCTAAGATGCATCACTCCACTCTGGATTCCCAGGCAGTTATCAGATTGATGTTTGATCTGTTTGATAAAAAAGGATCATATCTAAGTCAGCGTGCTAACACAAGCAAAAAAACAGAAACTGTAAGAGATTCAGGTTCCAACAGCGAGAATTGAAGCCAACCAGCTTAGAAAGAGCAATCAAAATGTGCATTCTAGTGATCTCTTCACAAGACTGGAGGAAGGAACGGCTTCTTAAAAGAATGGACTCTAGCCGATCACACCTATCAATGGCATGAACAGCAGCCACTACAAATATCGTTTTTGAACACTGGAAAAAGTTGGTCGGCATCTTCATGATACTGCTGATTGTAGAATCCAATCCAGATATTGAATGCAACAATCTACAAATGAAACTAACAGATGCAGCAGTACTTGTTCCTTCCATGGTAGAAATGCAAGAAGCAAGGGTTCTCACGGTGCTGAGAGCCTGGCCATTCTTTCCAAGTTTCCACAGAGAGAAGGCGCATACCTGCAAACCTTCAACGTCGAGCATGCCTGGAACAACCAAAAACTTTAAATCGTTGACACTAATTTCTTATAGATTTCTCACTTTTAAAAAAGTAAACTGAAAAGGGTTAACGTCGATCAGAACCTTCTTTACTCAAATTCTCACATTCTTGTGAAGCTTCAAGGAAATTTCCTACCTGCACAAAAAAAAAATATAGCAGTTCAGAAAAAGAAAACTTCCCTCTATGAATTAATAGCACACTTCTCCATCCAAGAATAATAATACATCGGTAAAAATAGAGGGTTTTAGGTTTTGTGGTACACCCAGGTGTAGTGGTCGAATCCAAGGGACGAGCTAGTGGTACCCCCGAGTTTAGAGAAGCGTAAGCTTTAAGTTCCTGGGTCATCAATAAATAAATAAATAAATGTAGTGGTCAAAAAAAAAATTGTTCACTTCACCATGCAGAGTGATCTGGCTAAGTTAATCGATATATCTATGACATGAGATCTTGGTACTCTATCTGACAAGTGGCTAATTGTGAGGCGTGCTAAACGATAAGCAGCAACGGCAGATTCATAATCTAAATGAGCCTCAAAAGCTAGTCCATTTAGATTATAGGATTCAGGGTAACAAGGTGCAAGTTGAACAGCCTGACGTATGGCTAGGAAGACCTGGACATAAAAGAAAAATTCATCAACGCAATTCATCAACGAATTTAATCCATCACTTGACAAAAATAAGACCTGTGGAGATGAAATATGACCAGCTTGCAGAGAAAGCTTGGCAAGACCAATTTGGAATTCCGCCACCTACAAGGATATTATTTTAAGAACAGTTTTTGGAAAAACAACAAGTCAGAGCCAACAGTTGAACATCAGTCTATAAAACAAATGTTTTTTTATAACCTCAATAGAAGATTTGCCTCATTACATACGCAGGGGCACCCAACTCTATAAACAAATGTTAATAGGAATAGCATTTTTATTTCCTTTAGTTGATTGATATAATTATATTTATCACAACCTATCATCGGCTAAAGTTTTTGGATTGGTTGGTGATTTAACATAACTCAACATGGTATCACAACTGGAGGTCTTAAGTTCAAGTCTGTAAGACTTTACCAAGTCGTTTCCTCCCCAACTAAAATTAAATTTCCCTTGTAAGGCATTTCTCAAATTTTTAAATCCACAAGTGAGGGAGAGTGTTGGTTGATATAATTAAATTTTCCCCAACCTATCAACTTAAGTCTTTGAATTAATGGGTGATTTAACCTAACTCAACAACTCCGTCTTAAAGATGAAGAACAATATTCATTATAATCTCACACATTATATTTGAGAGTTGGGTTTCTTAAATAGAGAAGCTCTTCAACAAATAAGGAATGGAAAATAACAAAGCCCCCCTAAATATATACACAAGATATCCATGTATACAAGAAAATAACCAGCATTCCCTCTCAAGCTGACTTGAAGATGTCTTTCATTGCCAGCTTGTCAAATTGGAGGTTTGATTTGAAAGGTCTTTTGTGAATATATCAGCTACTTGTTCTAAAGTTAAGAGATAAGAGATACATATCGACTATGGGTGTTCATGAGATAACCGAAAACCGATCCGACCGACAAAAAACCGACCGAACTGACATCGGTCAGTCAGTTTTTTTGAAAAGTTGGTCGGTGTCGGTTTTCATGTCAAACCGATTAATCAGTTGGTCGGAGAGGTTGGCAAAAAAATTTCGAACCAACCGAAGAATACATCTCACTAATGAGTTCCTGCATTTGTGCAGAAAATAAATGAACAAAGTGATGTGATTAAATGTAATTATCATTTGTATTCTATTATTATTTTATTACATTATTAAGAATATAAATATTATTATTTATACCATGTAATTATTACTTTTCATTTTAAAAACTATTATTAAATGAAAAACAATCATTACTTTTTAAACTTAAATAAATGTATATTATCAAATGTACTAAACTATTATTAAATGAAAAACAATCATTACTTTTTAAACTTAAATAAATGTAATTATCCTTTCTCTTCTTTTTGACTCTGACTCATATTTATTATTTTTTTTCATTTACGTCTTCTTCTTCCTCCTCCCTTTTTCTTTCATGTTTCTTTATATTTTTCATGGCAACTTCATCATCCTTTCAACTTCTATTCTTTTATTTCATCAAAGTAACACAAACCGACTAACCAAACTTGCGGTTGGTTGGTCGATTTTTCTAGGTCCAACAAATTCGTCGATAACCGACCGACATAAACCGACTTGTCGGTGGTCGGCGTCAATTTTCTCCCAAAACCGACTTTGACCGATGAACACCCCTAATATTGAGATATCGTTACCTTGTTATTACAGAAAATTTGTATAGGTGTTATTCATATACCCTCGCAAATGCCATGAGTTAATGCCCTAAACTCTGCTTTTGCATTAGGCAACAACACTCTATTTTTTGCTCCGCCGTGTAACTTAATTTCCTCCAACAAAAGTACAATAACTTTTTTTGACAGGAAACAAAAAACTATCATTGATGTATGAAAAGTTACAAGGAAATCCAAACCATTACACATAACTTTTCCAATGAGATAATAAAGTAGTAATGCTATAATCCTTGAAAGGGTGTATGACACGAGCCCAGGTTATAGCAAGAACATAAATGGATTCAAACAAGTTTCCCTTATCCTGGTCTTCATTAGAGAAAAGTTTAGTATTTCTAAACTTCCATAGAGACCACCAAAAAGCAACCAAAAACAATTCCCATAGCTTCTTTTTCTCATTTTTGAAGGGGTGTTCAGTGTATGCATAAAAAACCAATTCCCCAATACTTCCGAGGATCACCATCTGCCAGCCAAAAATCTTCAATAACTAATTCCAGATTGTAGTGGCCATATCACAAGAACATAAAAGATGATACTGAGTTTCTTCATTTTTCATACACAAAGCACAACATTGCGGCGAAATGGATAAACCAAGGGCTCTTTTTTGCAGCCTGTCATTAGAATTTAAAATTCCATGGCTTAGTTCCCATGCAAAAAACTTTACTTTCTTTGGTTGAGGCCCTATCCATATATAACCGTAACAAGCCTTTTCGACTGGTGTAACACTTGGAGCCTGTCAAAAGTACAATAACCAGAAGTGGATCTTCTATCTGTGGTAGTGTCTGCCCAATCAACATGAGTATAAACTTCAACATTTAGATGGCCCTTTCTTTTAAACAATACACATTTTCCTAACCTTTCAAATACCTTAGAAATCTATAAATGGCTTCAAAATGAGTGGGACCTGATGAGTGCATGAACTCACTTACCATACTAACTGCGAATGCTATGTCTGGACGTGTGGGAGAGAGATAGATCAATCTATCCACAAGTCTTTGATATTTTTCTTTTACTTCTTCTGTCTTTGCAACTTGCAACTACACATTTGCTTCGATAAAGTTTCTGCTACACGTTTAAAATGACAACCAAGTAAACTAATTTCTTGAAGCAAGTCAATAACATATTTTCCCTTGTTAACAAAGATGTCTTTCTTAAATCTTGCAAACTCCATTCCTAAAAAATACTTTAAGGATCCTAAGTCTTTGATTTGGAACTCACTTGAAAGCATGATTTTAAATCTATCAAGCCTACTTCATCATTACTTGTGAGGATAATGTCATCAACATAAACAATTAGAATAGCAATTTTATCATTTTGAGAATGTTTATAGAAATGATCTGCTTGACTTTGAAGATATCCATAGCAAGTGACTACTTTTCCAAAACGATCAAACCAAGTTCTTAGAGATTGTTTGAGACCAGACAATGATTTATTCAATCTGCAAACTTCATTATTTTCAAGTTCCATTTCAAAATCGGATGACAAGTTCATAAATACATCTTCTTCTGAATCATAATTGACTCATTGAGAAAAGCATTTTTAAACATCCAACTGATGAAGTGGTCAATCCAAATTAGCTGCAAGGGACAAAAGTAATCTATTGGAATTTGGACTTGATTTTTGCACCTGAAGCAAAGGTCTTCTGGTAATCAATTCGATGGGTTTGAGTGGAGTCTTTTGCTACTAATCTAGCCTTATATCTTCAATAGGATTTTCATCAATACATTTTACAATGAACACCTATTTGCATCCCATTGTCTTCCATCTCTTGGCAAGTCTGTCAATTCCCAAGTACCACTTTGTTTCAGAAAATTCATCTCCTCCATGACTGCCACCCTCCAATTTGGATCATCGAGGATTTGTTGTACCTAGAAAAATCGACAAATAGGTTGCCTATCCTAGAGGTGGAGGCTTTTGGCTATTGGACAATTTCTTATATGAGGTGTACTTTTCTATGGGATACTTAGTATATGTTCGAGTCCTTTTCCTAATAGCAATAGGAGGATCAAGATAAGAGATAGTAGGTACGGTGTTTTGAACAAAATCAAGGGAAGAAGAAAGGTTACAAGGCATTTCAGCATTGAGAACATAAGCATCTAGAGGAACAACTAGGAGATCCAAGATAGAAGAAGGATGACTAAACATGGACCTTTCATTATTCAAAATAGGAGAAGTATTATCAACATCATTTGCTATTGTTTCACACTAAGTTTATGTAGAAATAACTCTTTGGTTATTGGGGTTCTACCTCAAAATCAATTGGCAATGAGAGGAGTACCTCATATTTCTTTTATATTGTTGTTGAACTCTTCACTTTTTCAACGTGGGACAATTGTGAGATCATAACATGCCCCCTCGAGATGGTGCCTCTTTTGGGCTCACCAATCTTGAATCGGATCTCAATTTCATTTCTATTGGACCGATATCCCTTTGAGCTTTTTGGGTTTTTATACCATCTTAGAGCAATTATCATGTATTGCTTGCTTCAAATATATTCACACTAGGTCTTCTTATATAGGAGAGAGACCTTTTACAATTATGGAAAGGAATAAATATGATAAATACAATTATCCTACAAATATGACAAATATTCTTAAATGGTAAGAATTCTAATATTCCTAAATAGTAAAGATTCCAACCGGTTCTAATTATTTTGACTAACTATTTTTCTAGTGTAAACTTGTGACTCGTGAATTTAACCTGTAAAGTCATTTTTGTAGTATTTCTCTCCTTCATTGAAAATTGTCTATACTCGACATCAAAGGATCAGTGACAGACAAACTATGGGATATACAAGGAAGAGGTACAAGAACTTCCGAAAAATTATCTTCGACACACGATTTCGCCCCCTAAAAGCGAATTTGGGGAAAATATGATTGTGTTCTTAAAAAAGAGACAATCATACTCACAAAACTTACGAGGATCTTTAATAAGTAGCAAAAAAAAGGAAAAACATTCTACAAATGTCAAAATTTTAGAAAAAAATCAAATATAGCAAAAATGGATTCAAGTGAAACTGATCGGATTCAATCAAGTGAAACTTGAAAATGATAGGCTTTAATCAAGTTAATATATCATATTTTACTATATATATCATATTTTAAAAAAGTTGTTATAATTAAAATAAAAATGCTAGAATTAGCCATCTACAACAAAGTTCCAAAACTTTTTTTATCCAAAGATCAAAACATTTGTAACCTTTTAGGTTTGAAGCATAGCCCAAAATATACATTTCACATCTTTGTAGTCAAGTTTTGAACGGAAAAAACTTGGAAACATGAACATATGCAATGCAACCAAAAAATTTAATGGACAGATCAAAATTTATGCGATGGGTTGGAAAATAGTTGTGAGCCATTCAAAAGGGGTTTTAAAATTCAAGACTTAACTAAGCATTCTATGTTCCACGGTGATGAATTAGTACAAGAAGAGGCTTTAGGATGGATACCCTTTTGTGCCAAGGAAAAACATAGATTACCTGATGATAAATAGGTTTGTAACTTTGTAGTAACCTTGTGTGATGATCGTTGATCGGTTTGCTCGTTAACATGAGAACTTGAACGAACAAGTGTATCAACCTTATTCTTGTTCCTTCCATGTTCATGGGATTTTTTAACAATCAGCCCCAACATATTTACAAAATGCCTGCCAAGGTGGCTGATAAAGTGGAGAGGCTTATCAGACACTTCTTATGGAAAGGCAACTCGGAGTCTAAAGGGATTCATTTGGTGAAATGGAATGAAATTCTTCTCCCCCTGGAAGCTGGTGGGCTTGGCATCTTTAGCATCAAGGAACGAAATAATGTCATCTTATCAAAATGGATATGGAGATATGGAACTGAAGAATTGGCCCTATGGAGAAGACTTATCACGGCCAAATACGGTGGATCTCTATTGTCCAATCAGCTCGGGCAAATATCGACTAAAACCGCCAGAGGTCCATGGAAATCGATAATTAAACATGCTCCTTTGATCCATGATAGAATTACCTACAAGTTAAAGATGGAGCTTCGACCTCTTTTTGGAAGGATAGATGGGTGAATGATGCCCCCCTCTATTTCTCTTTTCCACTGATTTTCAATCTATCTGATAAAAAAGATATGACTGTGAAGGAAGCTTGGTGTTCTGAACGAAGTTACTGGAATCTGGCTTTGAGGAGGAACCTGAAAGATGATGAGATTTTGGAATTGACGGCTCTATTCGATATTCTTAGCAACATCAA
>JBBMEF010000023.1:95987-107377 GCA_037832685.1 Sicyos baderoa
CTAATAAATCCAATTCCGAACTCTCTTCAAGAACCAAAATAACGGGAATAACGACCAAACCAACCTGAAATGTCTTTCTGAAAATACGGGTCGTTACAGGCGCGGCTCGATTCTGGTGCGGGGCGCCGGGCGTGAGTGCTGGGCGCTGAGGTGCTACTGCTGCGAATGGCGCGCGAAGAAGCTGCTCCCACGTGCGCGGCAACAGATCGTGAACGGCACTGCTTCCCGGCTGTGCTTGCGATGGCGAGACTGGGCAGGTTCGGCTGTTACTGACTGGTGTGACCCGTGCGGCTGGCTTGCGAGGACAGAACGGTGAGGCGAGGGCTCGACAGCGATGTGGATCCCCTCGCAGCAAGTCTTGCAACGAATAGCAAACACAACCCAGCCAAAAGATGAATAAACCAAACTCAAGCGAGGAACGAATCGAATCCCGAAGCAAAACGAAAGAGAAGAACGAGAGAACTTACCTTGAAGCTTGAGTTCTTGCGTTGGAGAGAGCGCTTGAGAGAAGACGGCCACAAAGAAACTTGCGTTGGAATGAGGAATGAGCAAAAGAGACCCCTCCAAACCTAAATCTTATTTTAATCAAATAATTCCATTTAATCACAAAATCCACCGAACAAACCCCATTGGCAACACTTTTAATTCTTTTATTTTTCTTTTAACCCAACAACTCCCAAACCATGGTTCGAATCCCAACAAGGGCAAATAAATAAATCTTATTTTCTCCACTTAATTACAAGGCACCAAAAATCTACCAAAGCCACAATTCCTTTCTATTAAAATCTTAAACCCTGAACGGGCTCTTCAACTTATAAATTTACCGGAATTGAAACCCGCCAAGAACGAAGCACAAAATAATTAATTCTGGTATCAACCGAACATTAACCAAGGACCGAATAACGGGAATAACGGTCAAACCAACCATAAACGTCCTTAAGAAATTACGGGTTGTTACATAGGTGGCGGACGTTTCCTAACTATTGAAATGTAACGATGGCGAGCCTTAACGCTCATTGTTAACTAGTTTTGATGGTCAGCCTTCCCGCCATCTTTTCTACACTCAAACACGTGTACTCTATGCACGACGCCCCTAACTTTACCGATTTTTTTCTCTCTCTCTAATTTTTTCCACTCTTCCGAAAGTAAATGACCCCCTTTCTCTTTTCCTCTTCGCCATTTTCGCATTTTCGTCCTAGGGTTTCGACATTTTGAAGCTCACAAGGTCGGGTTTCATTACTCCTTCAACATCTTAGCTCACGAATTTGGAGGTCACGAATTTAAGCTCACAATTGTGGGCATTTCTTTAACTTTGAGCATTTCTTCACAAATTTGGTAACCTTTTTCTCATTTATGTAATTTTTTCATATATTCACAAATTTTTGCATTTTTTATTTTTGTGTAAATGATAGACATTTTCATTTGTTGTTTTTGACATTTGTTTCAACTTTGGGCATTATTGTGTCGGTAACTTTTATCTCATTTATTTTGACATTTGTGTTCCATATATTCACTATTAATTGTTTGTTTCATTTTGGTATTTTTATCAAAGTTTTTTTGTATTAGCTCAAATTTGTATTACTCAAATTGTGTTCCATATATTCACTGTTACTTCAATTTGTTTCATTTTGGCCTTTGTTTTCTATGCATGGTTTGAATTGTATACTTTGATTAGATTTATAAATTAATTGATTTTACATATGTGTGAGACTTAACTTTGTTGGAAATAATTGAATTATTTTAGTGAATTGAGTTAGCTAGATTCTTTGTTGATTTAAGTTGAGTTAGATATGTGAACTGATTCTACTTTGTTTTAAAAAATTTGTAGGCTAAGTTTCTCTAGTTGACTAGATTTCTAATATGATTATGGATAAGTCATGGATGTTTAAGGATCGGATGTCAGTAGAATATAGTTTAGGAGGTAAGGTATTTATAAACAATGCTCGACATTCGAAAAGGTCAAATGTTGTTTGTTGTCCTTGTTTGAAATGTGTGAATGCTAAGTACCAAATGTGAATGTAATAAGAGACCAATTAATCCTCGTTAGTCGATGGTGCTAACGTCTTCACAAAGAATAGTTGTAGAACATGGTTATGATGAAGTTAATATTGACCAAAATTGTGGGTACGGAGTCAAAGAATCTCTACATAATATCGTTGATGATGACTCGGACACCTATATTAGAAGTGATTGTGATGGTATATAGATTAATAAATAGGTTAGTGTTATTGTTTTTATATACAATCATTAATAGTGTTAGTGTTATTGTGATTATTTAACTCATATTGTTTATACAATCTTTTCAATTTGTAATTAACATATACTCTTTCTCATGCATGTTCACATTATGTCTCGATCAGAAAGCAATCATCCTGATGATGTTCCCGTGAGTAGACGGTCTTCTCGAAACCGAAATACTAGAGGAGTGACAGTCTTACGCGAGCTTGCTCAAGATAGGATGGCAGGAGAGCAGTGCATTGTTCAATATAAATATTATGAAAAAAAAGTTATGAAATTATTAATCATGAAAAAAAAAAAAAAAAAAAAAATCAGACTTGGCTTACCGTTGAAGACTGAAAAACTTTTTCCTCAAATATCTCCCAGTTTTTTTTGTCGTGTGCCCACCATCTCAACATTCTTGGTTCTGTGGTTTCAATTCTCCGTCCAAACCTCATTTCAACCAATAATGAGATTACTTCAAAGGCCCAAAATATGAGCACTAGGGGAAATTTTTGAAGTGAGATAGATGAGACATTCTTTTTCGTACATTTTCTAAAATACTCTATAGTGATATTAAAACACTCTCTACCCCAAGGAAATGATTGAAACCTCTCATCATCATCTATTAATTTAAAATGAGCTGGATTTATTTTGTTGTGGGGTTGTCTTGGGAGTAGCAAACACTCTAGAATGTATAGGTTCGCAAATTTGACTCTCAAGGATTCATTGGTCGATATTTGTGGCAGAATACTGAAGGAAGCTACAAGTTTGTTTCTATCAATGAGTTTCACATTGTTAAAGAAGGTTGATCTCAAATCACTATTGTCGTCCTCATAAATCTCTTCAATAGGTAACTCTTAACAATTTAACCCCGTGATGAGGAAAAAGTCTTTAATTCCAAATTCAATCAAATGACCTTCAAGGTTGAATGCCAAAGTGTTTTTTTTTTTTTTTCACATTGCCTCAAGACAAGGTGTGAAAGAAATTGAATAGGAAGTTTTGTGGCATGTAAGTCTAAGAAATGCCCGAAGAGCCCCCTCCTAAACATTTCTAACTCTCTCCCACTTAGAGTATTTTTTTATATGTTCTATTACTTCTAGTTTGTTATAAACATTTATTTTTTATGGACGAGTCTAATCATTTTTGTCTATGATTAGCTTCCCTTTCTCCTGTTAAAATAAAGTCAATCATTTAGTATTCTATATTTTTAAAATTCCACAAACTATCACAGTTATTTATTATTTACTTCTTTTTGTTCAACTTATTTTTTCCATCTGTTAAACATTATTAAAGTCAATCATTAACATTATCAATTTGTAAAAAAAAAATGATGGTTTCAATCAATTCAATATGATTATATTACTTAACCGTTAAACAAAATTAAAACACGAAAGATAGTAATAATCAAATAACAAAGAAAGTATCTTCTATCAATAAACAAACACTCACGCATCTTAGTTAAACTGCTAACTGAAAGATAGTAATAAACCAAAACAATAAACATATAACAACACTCAAGTATCTTCTATTAGTTAAACTGATTGATAACATATCACTACAACTTCATAACAAATTCATTAACTCACAAAAAGTTATGATAGAATTTTATCAATGGAACTGATAGAAGTCTATCAGATTAGATTCGAAGTAAACATGATCAATGAAATGATAAATCAGTAAATTTTATGGGCTTTTTTCATGTCTAATTCGTAAATTTTAGTGTGTCATAGAGAGTTAAGGTTTAGAAAGGGGGTTGCAAGAGCCATGCTCAAATCCGTTCCCAAAAAATCAAACAAAACCCCCTTCCCGAAAAAAAAGAAGAAAAAATCAGCTACAATGGAAGAGTTCCAATCGATGAAAACATTGTGATCTATGAAAACCCCCCGAAAAAAGAAAATACCCACCGCTATTGGCAATAGATCTAATAAAAGCTCGAAACAACGGCGATCGAAAAGCAATACACAGAGAAAACGAAAGTGAGTCGAATTGAAAACGTATCGAAGCTAAATCGCAGGAAGTAAGAAAATTAGATAAGTGAGCGAGTCGATTTTCAGGGTGACAGCGATGAGAATTGTGAACTAAAGTTTTTTTTTTTGACGAAGAAGTTGTGGACGATTGTTTGTTTAAACAAGTGTCTTTGATCATTTTACAAGCCCTTTTTAATTTTTTAATATTTTTGCTATATATGACTAAGTTTAAGAATTATGTTAGGAGTGATTGTTTATTTATTTTTTAGTATACATGAAAAAACCTCAATTTTCAATACCATCTTTTCAACCATTAACCAACCATTCCCAAAGAAACAATCAAGTTTATTCAGCCTTGACCACTGAAAAATTATGATCCAAAGTCTTGAAACACAAAATGAACAAACAATATGCATGTACAAACAGTTAGGTGTAAATTAAATAGAAGAAAAAAAAAGTGAGAATTGAGTGAATGATAATAACAAAACGTGTTAAAGTGTGGCAGAAAGAAAAAGGTAAGGTACACAAAACAGAGGCTTGCAGTTGGGCCTCTTTTGTTGACTAGAATAAAAGTCTGTAGAAGTATAAATTTGATTGGATCAACTTTACATTGGTGTCTTTTTAGACAACTGTAATATTTATATAATTATAAACTATATATTATATTAGATCATATTATATTCATACTTGGTGCTCATTGTATGGCAGGGTACTAAGAAATAATTAGAAGAAAGAAACCAAGGAAGAACCCTGAGCCAAAGCAAAGATAAAATAAGACCATAAGACCATAAGACCCTTTGTCTTTTTCCCATCCTTTATTCTTCTTCTTCAGTCATATTCATTATTCATCTTCTCCAGTAGCGCCTTCTGTTACAGCCCATTTCAAATCCCCCAAACCCTTTTTTGTCTTCTTCACAGCAGCAAAAATACCTTTTGAACTAGCAACCAATACCATTACTTGGTTGGCCACTTCTTGATTAGCTAAACCCTGAATAACACTTAAATTTTCAAGGCAAAGAAAAGGGTAAACCAGACCAGTGTGTTTCCCCCATGTACTTAAATTGTGCCATAGTGCAGGTTCTCCCATTTGAAGGGTGCAACCAAACCAATATCTGGAGAACCTCGGAAAAATAGGCAGACGCAAACACACACAGCAGCTATAGCAAGCATCGAATGAATGTAGGGGCGATGAAGCAGCCCACTCCCAGGAACCCTCCTCCTCATGTGGCACCTTGCTGCAACAACTGCACATCTCGAGCAGGATCTTCCTCCCCCCTCGCCACTCGCCACTCTCCTTCCTCCTCCTACTTGTTGCTCTATCTCACTGCTCCCAATTCTCACTGAAACTTGACCGTTCTTTCTGTCACCAACTTTACGATCTACCAGCTCATTATAACAATGATTACCCCTCATTGAAGCATAACCTCGTGCCGACTGTCCGCTTCCATCTACTTGGGAACTCCAGCACTTCAATCCAATCTGCAACTTTCAAATAACAACAAATTAAACACCAATTCATTTATCCTTCTACTCACTCCAATACCCTTTTATCTGAGACTTGGAATACAAAAATGTTAATCGAATAAAAAATACAGTTTATCACGGATGATAATGAAAAAGTTTGTTTTAATTTTTATTTTTTTTTAAACTAGATGTTACCTCTAGTGGGTCATTTGTCACGGCATCAACCAAATCATATGAATCAGTCATTGAAGCTGCCAAATGCATAGGCGTAATACCACCAGGACCAATAACATTTGGTGGAAAGAGGTACTTCTTCTCTACATCGCTAAAGCCAGATACATAATAATGGACGAGCAAGTCGACCATCCGCCTGCATCTCCTTTTCACTGCCCGGTTAAGAAGCTGAACCTCAGATATCATTTCCAACGACTTCATTGATAGTCCATCAGTGATCAAGCATTTATTTACCAGAATGTCAAGAAGTGTTTTAAGCAACGCACAGAAGTCCCTATCTGCTGAGAACGTGAGTAAAAATTTGAACCGCCTGATTAGTAAGTCTTGATTGTCTATCTCGGAAGAGAATCTTTCCCTTTGGAATAGCCATCCAAGTTCATTCAAGAACTGCAAAGTTTCATCCTTTAACCTTGGCTGTGAAGGTGCATATGAATCACTTTCTGAACTGATATCAGGAACTCTAACCTCATCAAACTCGGACTCAAGACGCCTCAATTCCTGACAGATGTCAGCATCTGCTATAATAACAGGGAAACTATTTCCTCTAAAGCCATTTTCCACCTGTTAGGGTTATTTATTCATTAGTTCAAAAAGATGATTATATAAGAAACTTTAATTGTAGCACAGAAAACGTGCGTTGATTCAAGCCAAACATGTACCTCAATGAAACAACGACCAAGAGTGGTAGGTGATGAATCCCCAATTTTGAAACTTCCAGAGTGTATCTCATCGTATATTCCCTGCCTACTTAATCCTATTACTTCTTCGGATATGTAGCCACCCATAGATGTGCAATGTATCCTACAAGGTTGTGAAGGGTCACTTCTAAAAGAGAAAAAAAAAAGAAAAGGAAAAACTACCGAAGGTAAAGCCAACAAAATCCATCCCCATTAGAACATTGGACTTACTTGGTGCCAGCATTTTTAAAATTCCTTCCCTTTAATAAAAAGGAGGTCTTTTGTCCACCCACAACTGCCAAAGGTGACACCGAGATTAACTCGGGATTACTCCATGCTTTTGAGGATTTGTTCAGACGAATCTTCCCTGAAAACAAAATCAGTGGAAAGTGGAAACAAAACTTAACAAAAGAACAACAAGAAACCCACAACCTATGGTAGTAAGAACCACCCTACTGATATGTCTTTATGAACAAAACCGGAGATAAAAAAGTGATGCTAATTATTAAAGATTAACCAACAACAAGAAAATTAACAAACTCAATAAGACAAAGACCACTACCCTGGTAAGTTCTCACCATCCTTGTGTGACGCTAGTTGCCTCCCAGTGCAAACTAAAAATCTTCCACTTCTCCAAAAAGCAAGCTCTTCGCTATGAACCAGTGATTTAACACGTAGAACCAAATTTTCTTCAAGCTATCAAGGAAATAGTGAAACTAGTTAGAACTCAAAAAAGTTCAAAAGTCCAATTTCAATCCCGGATAAAAGATCTTTACTCACCTGATCCCATGCAATGGGTGACATAGTCATATATATGGACAGAACCACGCAACCAGGCCGTATGTAGCTTTCCATTTCAGATGGGCAATTAGACAGCCAATTGTATATCTAGACATAAGAAGCACAACTTAAAGATTTCTAATTTCCTGATATGCAATTGCAGCAAGTAAGAGAAAAAAACTAGAATCTATCTTACCTGTGTCCGTAATGTTCCTGGAAGCTGACTGGGATCCTTATCAAAGAGTTTAAAACTTATCCTTCCAGTGCGATCCTGAATCATGTTGTTTGAAATCCGAAAAGAGAATAATAATGTTAAACACGTAGACAGAACAATACATAGAAAGTAGAATGATTCGAGCTCAATACCTGAGCTTCAGAATTTAAGCTAGAAGGTGAATGATCAGAGCTTGAAGAAGTGTGTCCAGCAGCTTGGTATGGAAATGTTGGAAAAGGATTCGGGGCAGCCGTTGTAAAGAGTTCAAAGGGAATATTGGTAGTAGGAGGAGGGTTTGGAACCTCAACAATGGCATCAACTTGTTTAGTGATTGGTGATTTCCCATTAGTTTGCAGGGGAAACAGCTTTCGAAGGAGGGGAGGGGAGGATGAGGGAGACCTCTCTTCAATAGGATTACTGCTATCAGAAGAGAAGTAGTTTGTCGAAGGCGCCAACTTGGGTGGAGCATCATAATCAGGGGAAGTGTTAAACAGCTGAAGTGGAAACCCAACTGAATCTTCCATGGGAGACTGGTAACTGGTACTGCTTCTTTCCCCTCCTCCTCCTCCTCCAAGTGAAGGAAGATCCAGAGTACCATTGCGAAGATCCGAACCAGATGACCTTGTTTTTTCACTATCACTGCTCACACTGCTCTTCTGGGAAACCACTGCCGGAGCTGATGCTGCTAAGGTACCTGAGAGTACAGTGAGCAAGTCCATGGTTGAAGAAGAAGAAGAACATTTGTTTTGTGGAGGAACCACCTTGGCCATAAAATTCTCTAAATTGGGCAACTTTGCTGCAAGGTCCGCCGGTAAGGGAAGCGAATTCATCTTACTGAGGATCTGGATGAGGTGGTCGCTATTCGCAGACAACAAGCTTTTGGTACTCTGGTCTTCGTTTTTCCCTGATAGTTAGTTGGACATGAATGTGTTAAAGCAAAAGAATGAATCAAACAATAGAGTGAGGATGAGGGCGAGGGCGAGGTAGAAGAGACCACCTTGAGGTTGAGGTTGAGGACGAGCTAGAACAGACAATAGAGTGAGGATGTCGAGATTGGCCGAGGTTGAGGGGGATGGCGTAGTAGTAGTAGTAGCCGTAGTCAGTGGGCGGGTGAGCCTCGAGGTAACATCCTCGGGCTGGGTCTTCCTTCTACGCCAGTTGTGCCCTGCAAGCCTCCTTCTACAACTCCTCTTGCCATCATCAAATTCAGAAAGTGGGTGAAACCTGAAAAGGGAGATTGGATTGGATTTGTATCTTTTCTGGGGCGATGTAAGACAAAAACAAAAACAAAAAAAAGGGTATATGTAGATAGATAGATACCTGCTGCACTGCTGGCAGAACCTTTGCATGAGATTAGCGACTAGGGCTTTGGAGGATTTGCTATGGAGCTGGCAGACTTTATGCCTGCGGTGATAATCCTTCGCAGCGGACAGATCTTGGTTGCAATTGTCGACCTGGCAGATAGGGAAGGAGGGCGGGGGGGCGGGCGATCCGGGACGGAGCTTTTTCGATGGGGGTTTCGAGGGAGAGGGGTCCTCGAGGGGGTTGTTCATCAAATTCAGATCAAGCCCAACAAGGCTGGCGTTGGTTGGATCGCTGGAGGGAATAGAAGAAGAAGAAGCAGGAGGGTACTGGTGCTTGCTCACGAATCTGGCGCTGTCCCAATCCCAGCCGTTAGGGTTGTTGATGAAAGAGTGGGGATGGAGCTGGGGAGGAGGAGGAGGAGCCTTGGTGTGGTGAGATAAGGGGCGTTTCTTGGGGACATCACTAAATCGGCTGCTGAAGGAGGATTGGTGGATGAAAATGGGAGGAACAACAACTTGAGCACCCAGGTCGTCCATGGAGGCAAAACGAGAAGAAAACACAGGATCTCGAGACAAACTAACTAATTGTAGCTGAACAACGAAGGGAAGGGGGGAAATTGAAGGAGAGGGCGGCCATGGGAGAGGGGAATTCAAGATCTGAGATGAGATGAGATCTGTAATCTCTATCAAATGGGAAGTCAATACAATAGTGGAGGAAAGAGAAAAAAGGTTAATAAAGTTAGTACAGGGTCGCTTCGCTGCCTCTTGTACCATACCCAAAACAAAAACCAACAACACAACACTACAATTATAACAAAAAAGCCCACTCATCAACTCCTCTACATCTAGGTGCGTTTGTTTACCATATTTAAGGACAATTTAAATGAGGAATATATTAATTCTTACCTCAAGAACTATATTCAAACTAGTTTTAGTAATTATTCAAAATAATTCATTATTTTTACTATTAAAAAACAAAGCTCATACAAATGACAACCTCCACAGAGTGCGCATAAATCGAGAGTTGATTGCTCAATCACCAATGCGTTCTGTACATTCTACGGCTTGGTCATCTGAATGTTCTTCATAGAGTTAGTAAGTGTAGCCAGTTGTGCTTACATAGCAGATATAGCACTTAGCTCAAATTTACCGGACGTTTTGTCTTGGTTTTGACCTTGACTTAACTTAGGCGCGTGATTTTGGCAGTTATTTCTATGATTTTGTGCAATTGGTTATAAGTTTTGTCCATTAGGCACCCTCCCGTTGTTTCATTAATTTGTCTTGTCCGATTTGGACAACCCATTGTAAAAATGTTCAATCTGAAGCATATAAGATAAACCATGATACGGACACCTCGCTATAAACTCTTTGTACCGTTCTCATGCGCCTCCTATAGTTTCATCGTCCTCTTTTCTAAAACTAGTAATTTCATGTCTAGAGTTCATACTTCTCGAAGGAGGGAAGTATTTTGCTAAAAAGCTTTCAACCACTTGCGTCCAAGTATAATTACTTGGCAACGTATTTACCTAATATTTGGCCTTATCCCGTAAAGCAGAACGTCTCTTCAGGTGGGTTTGTGTAACGGCCCGGGATTTTTGGATCGTCAGTTAAGGTTAGTTGGCCGTTAGTGCTTTTTTGGAGATTCTTGGAATCTTGGTTTATTTATGTTGGTTCTAGGATTTCGTGATTTTAAAGACTTCGTTTCTTGGTTTCAGGTTCGTGGTTTGGTGAAGGTGTCTCGAGTTGTGATTGTAGTTAATTATTTAATGAGGATTTATTGTTAGATGTCTGTAACGGCCTGGGAATTTGGACAGTCTTTTGAGCTTAGTCTCGGCCGTTACGATTACATTTGAATTATTAATTGAGAGATCCTTAGCTTCTGTTGGTTAATGATTCCGGTACTTGGTTTCTTGGATCTCAGGGGTTTGATGGATTTATGGTTCGTGGTATTTTTAAAATAAAAGAAATAAAGATTTATTTATGCGTTGAGTGGGACTCGAACCTTGGTTGGGTTGAAATTGTAAGGAAGAAGACTTAAGTTAAAGATGGGTTATGATTTTAGTTGAAATTATAAAAAAAAAGGAAACTGGGATGATGTGATTTGGTATTTGTTAATTAGAGTTGTGTTATGGTTTTTAAAAGAGGAAAATAGGTGGTTTTAATGAGAAGATCATTTCCTTGGGTTTTAATATAGAAGGTTTTTTTAAAAGAATTAAATTAGTTTTTTAAAAAAGAAAAAAAAAGAGAAAAGGAAAAACCCATTTTTCCTTCCCCTTCCCTCCCGTCTCCTTCCCCCTTCGTGACCCCCAGCCTACAGCCATCGTCGCCCTTCTCCTGGTCGTCGCCCTTCACTGCCGCAGCCGAGGCCTCCGATTGCACGCTCAGACCCGTCGCTCCGTCGCAGACGAAGCCGCGCACGCACGCCCTTCAGACGCAGCATCGTTCTAGTTCTGAGCGCGTGTTCATCGTTCGAGTTGCTCCCTCGTGCCACACTAAGGTGGACAGCCGTGTTAAGCTTGTTGTTGGGTAA
>JBBMEF010000023.1:107477-117623 GCA_037832685.1 Sicyos baderoa
ATAGGTGGTTAGAGTATTGTTATTAATTTTAATAATTAATGGAAAAAATGGTAAGGTTACAATGGTAAAATATTTTTCTGTAATTAATAAATTTAATTCAAAAATAGAAAATAGACAGAAACTTTAACCATTACAAAAAGTAGACCGTCTCTTAATTTGTTTACCAAATGTAGACATTCACCTAGTTTTCCCATAAATTTTTGTGGCACTAGTTTCACAAGTCAAATGTAAATTTGATTTTAAAAAGTCAAATGTAAATTTGATTTTAAAAAGTCAAATGTAAATCTCTTCCTAGGGGAGTTTTACTCTTTTCTTAAAATTTAAAATATTTTTGAAAAAATAAAACTGTGGAGCTCTTACTTATGTGCATTATTGAGTGTCATAAAAAACTATTTTATAAACTAAAATATTAAAATATATATAAATTTGTAGGGTAATTAATGGTGCCACATAACCAAAAAAGTAAAGCACACCATGGATAGATGAATTTTACTCTTTTTGAATTATTTTCAAAGTTAGAATACATTTATTACTCAACCCTTATAGTTTATGTATTTCAGCGTTTTAAAAATAATGTAGTGTTTTAGGATTGTATGAATATTAATAAAACAATCACAAACTGCATTCAAAAGGTATATGAAAGTTTAGGCCCCGTTTGATAACCATTTGGTTTCTTGTTTTTTGGTTTTTCAAATTTAAGTCTATTTTCTCTCAAAATTCCTACAATGTGCTCCATCCTTCCTACCACTTATCCATATTTCTTTAAAAGAGTAGGAGATTACTAACCAACTTTTAAAAACAAAAACAAAATTTGGAAAGCTACTTTTTTTTTGTTTTTAAAAGTTGGTTAGTCTTCCAGAAAAGATGTATACATGGTAGAAATGATGAAACAAATTGTAGGAAATTTGAGAGAAAATAAACTTAAATTTGAAAAACAAAAAACAAGAAACCAAATGGTTATCAAACGGTGCCTTAATTTTCAAAATGGGTTTATATTAAAAAAATTAATACAAGAAAAAACAAAAAGTTTTTATAAGGAGCAATGTACAAAAACTTACGAACTAAAATTGGAGAATTGAAAATGGAACAAAAATGAAAAAGGAAATTGAAAACATAGAATCGGTAGTGTTGACCATATGGAATGGTAATGGTCACATCACATCACATCCATTAGCATTAAGGCATTAAAGAAGGCGCATTGGTAGGTCAACCAATAAACGCCGTCGTACAGAATACAGAAGGATGATGGCACAGAAACCGTGGGGCCCCCTACCCTGTACGGATTCAGCGGTGAAAGCTCATATATGATATATATATATATATATATAGATATGCCATCCACATCTACATCTGTCATCATCCAGAAAAAACCTAATTGATCACATTCTCCAATAGTGAAATTACACCACTTTTTTCCCAGCTGCTATTGCTTACCAATCAACTAAAAGAAAACAAGGAAAAAAGGCCCACGTGATGAGACTTAATAATGGGATAGCATACCTTCATTCTGTTAACTCAAGGGAGAGCTGAATCCTCATGATAGAACACCAAAGAATTAGCCTGTCATATCCTCTCAATCTATATAATTATATTATATATATATTTCTATGAAAATGTCCCAAAACCCAAACAACGTCTATTTCCCCTTACCAAACTAATTGTGTGTCACTCACTCTATATAATAAAATTGAATTCAAATTTAGAAACCCAACCAAAGATCTAGTAGAGAAGCCGCTGTTGCCCCACAAAGAACAGCACCAAAACAACCAGGGTTGTAAGAACAACCCACATCCATGCTTGCATCCTCCTCCTACCCCGATTTCGAAGAGGTGCAGGAATTGACGACTTTATCTTGCTTTGTTTTGTGTATTGCGACGCTTTTTGAGACCTCTTAGACGCAGTCACCTCTTTACCTGTCTTTTCAGACTCCTCCTTTGGAGCTTCCGAAGGGACGGTCTCCATGGTTATACCCGATTCCCTCTCTTCGCAACCATTTCCACCTTCCAACCCAGCTGCCATCTTCCTTTCCTTCTTTTTCGCCCTCTTCTCCTTTAGCTGTGCACAACAAATACACATCATCATAGCTGTCAACATTGTAATTCTTACAAAACTTAAAAAGAAAAAAAAAAAAAAAATATCCATATTACTACTGGGGACAATTTAACTATGCACAATACCTTCTCTTTCTCTTCCACCTCTTTTCGTGCTTTAATTACCGCTCTAGCATGGGCTTTCTCAGCATTTCTCTTTTTCCTCTCCAATGCCTCTTTGGCCTTGGCCTTCTCGTCCAACTTACGTTGCTCCTTCAACTTGATTGCTTCCTCTTCCTTTCTCAACTTTTCTGCTTTCGCCGCCAGCTCCTCTTCCTCTCTTGTTCGCTTTATCTCCTCTAATCGCGGTGGCTCTTCTACCTCATTCTCAATAGAAATATTTTTATGGTCATTCACTAAAGCCACAACTGTGTCAGGCTCCTTGTTTTTTTTCGTTTGGTTCTTTGTTTCAACTTCAACTACTTTGGTCACTGGTTTATCTTTATCTTGTGCGTTATCAGCGGATATCAGTTTTTCTGGTTCACGGATTGTTGGAACCGTTGAAATAGAATTGTTCCTCGCTGGTCTCTCCTTTACAATATGGTTCAGTACATGCGGCTCTTCATTGGGGCCAAGGGAGCGACCATCCAATGTCTTTAATCGTCTAACGGTACTCTTCATGTTGCTCTTAATATATTCTCCCCTGAACTCAGCATTAACGTTCCATAGTTCCATCATGCGCTCCACCTAAATATTGATACGTTAAGAGTATGAAACAACTCAGACACCCAAAATGAAAGCAGATAAGATATAGCAATACCAACTCAAGAAGAAAGAGTAAACTGATTGTGTCAACAACAAGAAGGGAAGAATAAAGTGACCTGATTAACACAAAAACGTTGCAGTCTCTCTACATCTCTACTCAATGCTATTTCATTGGCTTCCTTCACGTCATCCCGATACTTCCAGCAGTATTTGTTCTGCAAGCCAAGAAACAAATTTAAAGGATAACATTTTCTCCGAGAGGAAATGGTAAAAAAAGATCTCTACTGGCGGAGAAATGTCCACGGAAAGAAACATAAAATGACACATGCATGGCTATAAAGTCCACTGATCCCATCTCTTGTTCAATTTCCCCCCTTGAATTTTTTTAACCAAAAAAGAAAAAGAAAAAGAAACAAATTGCAACACGATTTATTTGAGAGCTAAAACAGTCCCCCGGGTCTGGCCCCACCTGAAAATTTTCAACCTAGACTGAACAGAATTCAAAACAAAGATGGAAAACCTCATCTGAGCTATACTCACAAACATGTTATACCAGCTAAAATAGATAGTTGGGAACTATTTTCCTAACAGATGTCAATTTCGTTGCATCAACATCATGAAGGAAAAAGATCCCAGCTCTCGTACCCTCGACTCTTATTTTACACATCATCTTCTAAAATGCACATCAAGTTATCACAAGTAGATTGCACACATTATGGGCGAATCTTAACATATGCTTAAAACTTATGAGTACAAACCTTCTCATATAATTGCTTCCTCAAACTCTGTAAATTAACATATGCTTCTTGTCGAATCTTATCTGCTGCTTTAAACTGTGATTGCAGTTCATCCAGCTTTAAGCTTTCATCATTATATTTCTTCTTGGCAGCCTTTATAGCTGATTCAGCTTTCAGAACATTGTTTCTCAGTAAATCCATCTCCTTTCTTAATAGCTGTGCAGTACAATTAATAAATATCATGAGAATATCCATCTTTAAAACAAAACTGAAGATGCGTTGTCTTAATTTTATGCTGCATTGCAAGTACTTGTAGTTGTAACCGTATTTTAGATGGGGGTACCAGTTAATAAATATCATATGAATATGCCTCATTGGAAAAATGTAGGTGTGCCTCATTGGAAAAATGTAGGTGAATTGACTGAATCTTATGCTGCATTACAAGTACTAGAAACCATATTTAGAGAAGAAGGGTTCAAACCCTAAATCATACCTTTAGGCGCTCTTCAATCTGGTCTTTCTGGTCCAATGCCTGTTGAAGCTCATCCTGCTTACCCATAGTTGATGAAAGCTGTTCCCGTAGCTGCTTCAATTGCTTGATTTCACGAATCAATTGTTTTTCCTCTTTTAGTGGCAGGGTTTCATGCTCTATCATGTGTTCAATGTTTCGTATCTACATTCATTGAAGAGAGAGTCACAAAATGATGCAATAAAAAACAAATTCAGAGGGCCAGGGGAGAGGAGAATTGTTACAAACATATTTAACAAGAACATCAACGCGTGCTTACCCTACCATCAATATCCTCAACAGACATTGCATTCTTCACTTTTGTTATCACTGATTGAGCAGAGTCTATCTCCTGTCGTTTCGACTTCAGCAAGTCTCTTGCAGCTCTTCCTTCAGATACTGCAGCTTCAAGGTTATCACTCAACACTTTCCATGCAGCCTGACCATTTGAGCCATGAAATGATTTTTATACACACGCATGTACAAATATATATTAAACTTTGAAACAATTCATTAATGATCATTATTACCCTCATTGCCTGTATTTGAACCCGAATGGCATCTCGATCCTTGGTCTTCCGTTCAACTTCCATCTGAGCACACTTAATCTGCTCTCTTATATTTTCGTCATCAAATCGAGGTACCCTAATCAAAAAGTTAAAAGGCTTTGTTCCTGCATCAGTGCCTACTTTTTGTGCCGCTAAAGCATCAACAGAACCTTCTGGCGGAATAGGTGAAGGTACATTCTGGCAACCCTCATGAACGACCTCAGTTTGTTCTTTTTTCGGTTTACAGTCAGTTTCAAAGGCAACATCAGACACTGGGTTAAGATCCCCTTCATCGTTTACTACAGAACCTTTGAGAACTTCAGTTTTTGATTCAGTGCAATCATCGCCATGTATATTTCTGCTACCACCTCCCATGGAAGATGCAATCTCCATGTCACCTCCTGATTTATCATTAGCAATTGGACTTGAGCTACGTTCGGTATCATATAATTCTGAGTATGTTTCAACAGAAGAAATTGGTTGGATCGCTGAAGATTTACTGTCACCATTAGGAACTTCAGTAATAGTGGAACCTCTCACTTCACATTGAATTGAAGTATGATCATTACATTTTGATCTCATACCATTACTGGGGAAAGTTGATTGCTTCTCTTTTATGATGTCACCATTCTCACGCTTGGTTTCAAAAATATTGTCACCAAGAAGACTTATCTCATGATTTTCATGAACATCATTATCCGGTTGGACATCATCACCAGCATAAGCCACCTTTTCAGACATTGTACAGTTCTCAATTTCAAGATCAGATGATCCCAGTACTGGATCATTATGACAGTGCGTAGAGGACCTTTCCGTTATTTCAATTGAAGTATTTCCTATCACAACAGCAGATACTGCTCTTTCAATGCTTTGCACACGTTCAATTTCATCAGGAATGGATTGACTTACAGAAACAGAGACGTGACCATAAGAAATTCCAGATTCATCAGGTGCAGTGGGCATCTCATCTCCATTTTCAGAGACTGTAACTTCCAAAACTTCAACCTTATCACATTTATACTCTTTAGGATGGGAAGCCATTAATGTATTCTCTTCTAGTTCCAAGACATGATCCACCTCGTGTTCATTCAGGGTAATCTCATTTAACACTACTTTTGGATCACTAATAAGCATGGTTGGAGATAACTCATGACTTTCAACAGTAGCGATACTGGATGAGGTTTCAGTATTTTCATGGAAGCTGGTCCTATAAGCTACGGTGTCTGTGTCATCAATAGTCTCCAAAGGGTCATCTTGATCCATACTAGTTGGCAAGCCATCTTCAGTGTTAATGAAGATAGAACCATTTGCATCTTCTGAATTGACTAGTGGACTAGGAGCTGCTACCAAGTGCTCCTCCATGTCCACTTTGTTCTCTTCAGATGGCTCTACAAGCGGAACCTCATTGTTTAAACTTTCTTCTTCCTCACCAACAACATGGTAATGTTCACCATTCTGGCTACTCTCAGAATTCTCTTCATTTAAGGCAACCCCTAATTTACCTTCCGCCTTACCATCCTCCACTGAGTTGTCAGGACGATCTGGCTCAGATTTAGCAGCACCCATACTTATAATTTGAGATTCTCCCATTCCTCCAACAGGGTCGCTTATCAACGCTTTATTAACCATCTCATCAACCTTCTCTTTGCCATCAACACAAAGGGAGTCGGCAGCCTCCAAATTTTCATCTTGTGATTCTCGAATGCCTTCCTCTCTCCCAAAAGATTCCAACTCAGTTTCTTCACTGTGGTTTTCTATGGTATCAGATAGCTCAATAGTAGCCACTGTTTCATTACCCTTGGGAATTACTTCACCTTGCCCACAATGTGCCATGGTAGCAGAAGATTCGATAGCGTCCACTACTTCAAGCTTAATGTCCTCAACCTCCAGGGAAGACTCTCCTTCAATTTGTGGCCTAGGATTTGCCTCAGTATTAAACAACATGGGAGCTTTCACTATGCCATTTTCCTCATGAATCTGAATGTCGACCGCCTCTTGATAAGACTTTACCTCAAATTCTCCCCCGGAATTTTCCTGGATATCAGACAAATGGAAGGCTTTCACTCTGCCATTTTCGTCACGATTCTGAATGTCAATCCCATGAACTTGGACACCGAGATTTGCATCGGTGCTCGAAGGTTCAGCGGTAGAAACTATTTGAATCTCTTCCTGAATCTGAGGGTCGTCAACATGATGAATTAGGGCAGAATTAGGGTCTTCTTCCTGAATCTGATGGTCGTCAACATCATGTGGGGTTTGTTCGAGCTTTCGAGGGGAATCGACTCGGGGTTCAGAAACAGAAATTGGTGGGGGGTGAGTAAGAAGGTCAAAATCCGTACGGGCAGACTTAGGTTGGGAATGGGAATGGGGATCAACATCCGTGGAGGTAACGAAAACGTAAGAGGCATCGGAATCATCATCCTTAGCACAGTCAAGGGCGGGAGGTGCATTGCAAGGCTTAGCCAAATTCTCGTAGCTGCTCATATCCAAGCCACACTTCTCGGCAACCGCAGGGACGTCGGCCATAGAGAAAGTCAATGCTGAAAAGGGAAAGATCTCAAAACACGAACAGCGAGAGAGAGGCTTACCGGAACCCGAATCGGAGCACGGCGTTGAATTTGGCAGATCAAGTGGAGAGGATCATCGAGCAACAGACATGGAATGTGGAGAATTGCAGCAGATGCAGATCTCGCACAATGGGGACCAAATTTTCAATTATAAATTATAAAAAAAAAAAAAAAAAAGGGAGAGACTACACACTTCTCTACTCTTGCTGATCTTTGGATTGGAAATCTAGATATTTGAAATCAATTGTTTGGTAAATATATTTTTGACTACAAGAGTCAGAATTTCGAAATTCGAAAAAACATTTTTTTTATTTTAGATTATTAATACAACCAAACAAATATAATAATTAAGATTTTGGAGAATTTGATTAATGTATTGGATTCTGGAGAATTTGATCTCAACCCGCAAATCAAACAAGGTCTTATATTATTTCAAATCCAATTATAGTTTTCTTTTTCAAAAATAAAATAGAGGGGAATTTGCATGTCTATTATAATAAGGCAAAAAAATTACATAAATAGTAACCTTTTGAAAATATTTGTAAATATAGCAAAATCAGATTTATAAACTCCATTAGTGTAGGATAGACTCCATCAATAGTGGTTGATAGAGTCTATCAAAAAAAAATTACTATATTTACAATATTTTTAAAAAGTTGCTATAATTTGAATGTAGGATAGGAAATTTACTATACAACCCAAATTTCCTAAAATAAATCCAAATTATCAACAATGTGAAAGGAAATAAATATCGCATGCGTTTATTTTATCTTATTTTATTTTTTATTGTTATTATCTTGCAGTGGCGTGTTTTTCTTATACACCAAAACAAAAAAATATATAAAATACACAGCTGCCATTTACACTAACATGGGCCATGTTAGTGTCGGTTATTCCCTATTCTAATATCGTAATTTTAAAAATAAGGGGACAGTCATTTAATGGTTAATTAAATTGATTAGATTTTGGAGTGGAAAAAAAAGGAAAGAGAGGAAATGGAAGATGGAGAGAAAGTGCTCGAATTTGAAAAAATGAAATACTTGTTTGAAGATTGATATGCGGGAGAGTAGATATTATAAAAGTTTGACGTATCACTTTTTATTTTTTTGAGAAAGAGTTTGACGTGTCGTTTGATAGATTAGATAAAAGATATTTTATATTATATTATATAGTTAAAAATTAGGAAAATGTTTAATGTGATATTTGATAAGATTATATAAAAGAATTGATGTAATATTGAGTGAGATGTTAAAGAAGAGTGAATGAGTGGTTGATGTACTAAAAAAAATTGGAGTTGAAAAATCTCAATTCATTCCCCTTCCTCTCCTCCCCCTCCTCTTCTCAACACCAAAATTCAATCACCCAAAAATTAAATAGGTGTTTTAAAAGAAAAAGATCAAAAAATTATTATAAAAAAAGTTATTGAACAATGGTGTTAATTGTCGTTGGCAAAAAAAAAATCACAACAATTTTATTTGGGATAGGAAATTTTTAAGTCATAATTTCTTGATTAGAACTTTTTTTTCTTTGATACACATAATTAGAACATTTAAACAATTTTGTAATTAACAAATAGTGGATTTTACATATATATATATATATATATATATATATAATAATAATAAATAAAAAAAGAATCTATAAATAACAAAATTTTGAAAATATTTTATATATAGCAAAAAAAAAAATTAGATCTATTTATATTAAATGATCGAAATGTTCATGTTTCAATCAATTGAAATAATGAGTGAAATTGATTGAAACAATTAGTGTTCAATCAATGCATCTCATTTATTTATTCGTTCTTCTTCACATTGATATTGATTCAAAGAAATTGTTAATATAGATCGAAGATAATTGATGACATTCATTGAAGTTAATCCGTTAAAATGATTGAAAACAAAGTAAAATTGATTGACACATATAAGTTATATGATTCAAGACAAAAAAAATCACCTTATTTCTTCTCCTTTTATCTCTCCTTTCTCATTTACGCCATCGCCATCGTGAATCAAATATCAATCACATTGTAACTTCTTATAGATTTTCTGGTGTGATTCAAGTTGTTGTCTTGTCGCATTCAAAGATAGAATCAGACAAGAGTCCTCTAGGTTTGTATTGATTACCACCAAATTGTATCAATCCAACAAAAAAACTTGAGTTTATGGCTAAGATTGTGGTCAAAATCCATAATAAGTATTCATACATATCAAAATATTTCAACTTTTATTATTTTCAATCCGTTTAACTTAATTAAAGTTATCAATTTTACTTTATTGAAGTCTATTAATTTTACTTAATTGAAGTTATCAATTTTATTTTATTGAAGTCTATTAATTTTACTTAATTGAAGTCTATTTAACTTGAGAAAAAAGAAAGATGAAATCAAATTCACCTGATAAACTCAAAAAACTATAGAGACAATCAGATTTTAATCACTTTTCATCCGCCGCTCTCATCATCATCGACAATTGTGCCTCCTCTTTTTGCATTGGGTATCTCCTTTTTTTTTCTTTCTTTCTTTTTTTTTTCTTTCAAATCTTAGATACAACAATACACTTTTTTTGTGTTTACATTCCCATAAACCTATTCTATTCTTCCTTGATTTTTTTTTTTTGTTAGTCGTGTTTGAATCTTTCAAATGAGTTGGAGAATGTGGTCCTAGATCAACGTCTAATTCCGTTTCTCTTCATTTTCTGAAGAAAAATGAAGACCTAGATTAGGATTCTTACTACATGTTTATCAAAATATAGTTATAAATCATGCAAACATGGGTTTTAAAATTCAAAAACTTGTTTCTTGCTCTGGTCCTTTATTCAAATAACCTTCCAATAATAAAATCCCTTTATTCAAATAACCTTCCAATCCAAAAACAAATAATAGTTCAGCCATTGGCCAAGGTAGTTTAAATCAGTTTAAAACATCCAACAGATAATATAAGAGACATACACAAACATTAAAACAAAACAAGAAATGACAACATGAGTTCAA
>JBBMEF010000023.1:117723-140261 GCA_037832685.1 Sicyos baderoa
TAACATTTATTGCAATTTTGAAATTCAAATTAAGGCAATTAATGTATAAAAGGGTACAAATGACATTTTAAAAATTGAAAATCCGGAAAATTAAAATGAAAAACTAAAATTGCAAAAAAAAAAGTTGTGAGCATAAATGTGCAAATATTGTTTGAAAGTGGTCTATATAGTATAATTTTTCTTATTTATATTGTATATTTGACTATGGATGCTAAATATTTTCAAATTTGGATCTGTAACTATTTTGTAAAATTGGACTATCCAGTACAATTTCTCTAGAATATATTACTATTCTAAAATAAATGTATTAATTTTCAAGATCGAACATGTAACTGTTGTGTTGAATTCGATTACCACCAAACAATGAAATCATTAAGTTACCAATATTTTAGTATTCAGAAAAATTATATATATATATATATCGCGTGTGAGCCACATGAGACTGCACCCAGTTTTCTTCTATATAAAATATTTATAAAAAAAAAAAAAAAAAAAAAAAAAGTTATAGGTGAAATTAGAAGAAAATTAAAAGAAAAGACGGCTCTATCTTTATGGCGCAAATATTGGCGCAAATTTGAAAAAGGTAAGAACAAAAACCAACCTAACACGTCACAACTTAGTTTTGAAAAGTTTGTTTCTACAGATTAGGTAATTGGAGCGTCGGTGGGATAATACTACAAAGCCTTCAACAAATAAATAATAACATTGACAAAACTAGGTGAGAAAAAGATGAAGCCGTAACGTGGGGTGGACTTTTGTTTCCTTCTACAGAAACATACACAACTCTTCACCCAATCTGTTTCTATAAATTAAATATTATATAATAACCACACAACCATCATCCCATAAGTGTCGGCTTGACTATTCTCACGATACATCTGACATTTGAATATAAAGAAAATCCATATAAAATTAATTTTTAAGTAGGGGCACAGTGCATCTTTATCTCATCTAGCTCCCTATAATAATAGTCGATTCGCAATCACAACCGTTATAAGAAAAGGATCAAGTTGGAGGCTGAGTTGCCTCGCATGTGCTGCAAATCGAGGTCCCAGTTGGCTGGCTGGATCCAGTCCATCATCCACAAGTTGACTTAGACGCCTGTTAGAGCGTGTCAACATTCCTATAAAAAAAGTGTACCCACAGGCTGATTAAGACTCCTACGCCAAATTATCCTCTCTTCATCATTCATTTTGTAGGGCCCTCGTTTCATTTCAACCCAAAAAAATGAAATGTTGTAAGAAGCAACAAGGCCTAGAGGGTGGGATGTCATGAATATCGCAAATACGACATTTCAAAATAAGTGCATGTACCCATCGACGGATCTCTTAAGGGACTAGGAGGCCAAGGCCCCTTCAAAACTTTGAAATTTGTGCATTTTATTATATATAAATTCTTTTTTCTGAAACAAGGGTAACCCACGCCCGTTCCTAGGCCAAGCACCAGGAGACATCAAATAAATGGAGACATGGGAGGTGTCTACAAATTAATGTCACAAGTGAATCTTGAACCTAGGACCTTAAGGAAAGCACACCTACAAAACTCAAGTCTTCAACCAATTGCACCACCCCTTGCAAACATTTTACATATATAGATGGACCTACATTATACTTAAATACATAGTTTTAGTCACATATGTCATAGTGTGGCCGCCACAAATTTTTTTTTTAATATTATTTTATATGTAAAGTCATCATTATTGTGAACCACAATAATATTTGGCCTCCCAATATTTATTGCCTAGATCCGCCCCGGGCAGTACCGATACCAAAGATACTTTATATAACTATAGATAAAATACCTATTAATAACACCAACATGCCATCAGTATCAACTCATCCGTTACATACAAATACTATACAGATTTGAAGAAACTATACCTTCTACCCCAGATTCCAGTCAGTTGAGCAGGGTAAGGAAGTTGTTGTGGAAAGGGTCGGAAATGTGTTCGACGAGGTTTTGGACGGGTCCCTTACCTGTCAATGCTGCTTGACTGTAAAATCCTAGCCATGCAACCATGGCTAACCGCCCATTTTTAATCTCTTTTACCTTAAGCTCCTCAAATGCTGCAGCATCCTTGGACAGGTTCAAGGGATCAAACAATACACCACCCGGATAATTTATATCCCCCGGCAAATATATTCCCAGAGGCTCCAGTGCCTCTATGCCACAATATCTTGCATACTCGGGTCCAACCTATTTACAATTATTTGCATCATACAGTTGTAAAAACAATCAGACATATGCTAGTTTAATACACCAACTTAACAACAAACCATCTAGTTTTGTCTAACTTGTGTAATCTCCAAAAGGCAAATTTTATTTCCTAATTTTGCTGTGTTTTGGTGGAACGACGTAGAATTTTGATCGAGGTTAACCAACTCATATTAACACAAGTTGCACCTAGAACAGAACAGGTTATAATGTCACACTTCAACCATCATGGAGTGGTTTATTGGTCAAAGAGGGTCTTCGGGTGTTACGGTGATGAGTTCAATCCATGATGGTCACCTACTTAGGAATTAATTTCCTACGGGTTTCCTTGACATCCAAATGTTGTAGGGTCAGGCGGTATGTCCCGTGACATTAGTCGAGGTGCACGCAAGTTGTCCCGAATAGTCACGAATATCAAGAAAAAAATTTCACGCTTCCCCCAATAACATTTAATTGAAGTGCACAATGTATATGACAAAAAGAAAATGTCATAAGGCATACAATAAGATTGTCTGATATAGGTTACCATTAAAATGGCTTGGCAAATTGCAATGACAATCACTCCTTGGCTTCCAGCTAAATGAAGCCCTGGTATTCCAAGATAGTCGAGTGTATCTCCCTGGTGTAAAGAGAATACAAACAGTAAAATAAGTGCGGAAAGTTAGGATGAATAAAATACGAAATACGAAATGTTGTAGGTGAAAAGTTGTCCCTATGCTATTAGAAAATAATTCCAGAATTAATTAACATTATCAAAATCAGCTTTAGAATTTCAAAGATTTTGTAACTCCAACTTTGTAATCAACACTCTTTCCTTTCTTGAAGCCAAATAAAGAAGGCTCTTCCACCTCTTGCAATACACCATCTCAGAAAACCTTTCTTCTCTCACTTCCTCTCTGAATGTCTCTCTAAAGTTAAGTACCATGTACAAAATTCATTTCTAGGTAAGTGGACCAATGTTTTAAAAATCGGTCGAGGCTTACGCCTCAAGGCGAGGCGGGAGTTAAAAGCCTCGAGGCTTAAGCCTTGATAGTGAAAAATGAGGCGTACGCCTCAATGCTAATGCCTCTGAGGCTTAAAGGCTTAAGCCTTTTGTTCCTTTTAATTTTGTGTCAATAATTTAAAGTTTTTAATTTTAATGAAGAAGGTGGGCCATGTTTGTGACTCAAATATTGATAATAAATGTATCCATTAAGTTGTTTTAAAGGATAAATACCATTATCAAGGTGGAGGTGTCTCCCTTCCTTTGAGTCTTTGACAGCACCACATTTATTTTCTTCTTTTCTTTTTCCTTTTTTGTCAAAACCAACATATTTTGTTTTTTCTTTATGATTTTTTTTCTATTTTCTTTTCATTTGTTATTATTCTGTTTTTCTATTTTACCAATGATGTTCAATTCTTTATTTTTTGTTTTTTTCTCATTATTAAATTAGATATTATTATTATTACAATTAGTTTTCACTTAATTTTTTTTATAATCATTTATGTTTAAAATCAGTTTGTTTTCTTTTCTGTTTTTATTAATAGAACACCCCATTTGTCATTTTTTTTATTACTTTAATTTATTTTTTAGTTATTTATGTTTACAATTAGTTATGTTTTCTGAAGTTTTTTTTTCTTCCTATTATTATGTTTACACAAATTCTATATTTTGTGTACTTTTAAGGGTAATACTATGTTAAAAACTTATAGAATTTAAAAAAGTTTATATTTTATACTTTAAATATGTATTTTTTAATCTAAAATGAGGCTTACGCCTCATACCGCCTCGAGGCTTACGTCTCGCCTCGAGATGAGAAAACGCCTCAAGGCCGCCTTAAGCCTTTTAAAACTTTGAAGTGGACATGAGAGATTTTATGCAATAAATATCCAAAAAGATGGAGAAAAAACAAACCTTAAGTTTTGAGTAGCCAACTCGCCACCAGATGGGTTCAGTGAAATGAAACGCTCCAAAAATATCTAAGATCTCCGGAATTAAAGCACCAAGGGATGCTAACATAGCCCAACGAGCATGCAGTATTTCAAAGCTAATATAATAGAGTAAAGAAATGAATTAAATAAAAAATTAAATATGTATATATATACTTTCAATAAGAGATGCTTTCTAAGATAATTTTTGTCCGCTCAGTTTATTGCATACAGAATAGCTCAAATGCCTACAGAGTTGGATTATAAGCTATGTGGAGTACACAAGTTAGGTTTCATAGCTAACAAATATGCGGATAAGTATTCAGGGATGAATTTAAGCCTAAGGTCATGTCTATATAATGTTTGCAAAATCATTTCATTACTGTCCCAGCTTATGTGCATTGATAATCATCATAATGGCATCCCTTTGTCTAGTACCCATTCACAAGTCACATAATCATACTCTCTTATAGTATAGACTAAAAATCTACTTATAATTCCATAAATTGGGAAAAAAAAGAAACAGCTGACCAGAAATTTAGGCTATAAGAAGCTTAATATACTTGAAGTACTTCTGAAAAGCCACAGGATCTTCACTCAGACCTGCAATATCAAATCCGTAATCACCTGGCAGTTCACCTATCAGATATTTCGGATAATCATACGGTATTGGACCAAGCCACCGAGGACGCTCTTCTCCATACCATGAGCTGAAATTATTCACCAATAAAATGGTGTTACAATATGATGCAACTAGATTCAAATGTACGATTTGTTTATATTTGTCCAGACCATTGGACATTCATAGTTAGAAAAACAATAAAATGGTGTTACAATAATTCATCACTTCTTTTTCTTTTCTTTTTTTTATTTAGATAGAAAACAAAAACATCTTCATAGATAAAATAAGTGTTATAGAGGAGAGTGTCAAGTTGAGGAGATAATACAGTAAACAAAACAAGTTTGTAGCTCTCGGGTAGTCGAATATCCAACTTATGCCTAAGTGGGGAGGGCTTGTGCACCTAGGGGGTGTTTGTTTGCCATATTCAAAGAGGATTTAGATTGAGGATTTACTAACTCCTCTTTGAAAAACTACATCCAAACGAAGTTTTTTTTCTAACTACTCAAAATAACTCCTCATTTCTAACCACTCATTTCTAACCACTCATTTCTAACCACTCATTTCTAATCATTCATTTCTCATTCCTCAAAATAACTCATGATTTTCACCCATCATTTCTAAAACTACTTAAAATAACTACTCATTTTAAATTTACATCCAAACAAATTCGACAATTACGATCTTTGTGACACTATGCTTATTAATTACAACTTTTCTTCTTTAACATAACCCCTCCCCCATGGGGCCATATCACGAATAACCTCTCAGTGAGTAATGAGATACTTTACGATTCAGTCGCGGAGCCCTCGTATTTACGGGCACAATGTTATGACAGTAATAGAAAGCAAAAACACAGGGGAATCCATAGAAGAGTTTTGAACGGAGTAAATGAGTGAGTGAGCAGTTTCACCTGTCTCTTCTAGCCTGGGCAGCGAGAGCGTTGAAGTTGGAGGAGTTGGCTAGGGCAGCTTTTTTGCGCTTATCCAATCGCCTCTGGAGCGACTCTCCGAGAGGGCTATTAGCGACGGCTTTCACGGCCGTGAAGGGAATCGCCGAGAAAACCAGAACCCCTGCAAGCTAAAGCAAAATGAAGAAGAAATCAGGTAGAGTAGAGTAGTAGGGCAGAGTCGCAGATACTACAAACCTCCTGCCAAGAAGCTGTGCAGATCGAACGATGAGCGACGGAGTGGCTGTTCCGAAGATTATTAGCGGTTGTGGTGCTCCAACTACGGAGCTGTTGAACAGAGCTGCCGAGGAATGAGGCGGAGGAAGATGAAATTGCAGAACGAGAAGCTTGTGCCTGAAATTGAGATATCGCCATTGGAGCAAGTATGAGCCCACAACGCATCAAGCTTATCTGCTTCATTTTATTATTACTGCTCGTAATGAAAACCGAAAATCCAAAAAACCAAACCGAATCAAATCGATTATACCATCAAAAAATTTCATTTTCTTTTATTAAAAAATTTCATTTTCTTTTATTAAAAATACTATAAAAAAAACTAACACCTCATCCCTCTTTTTTCGATCGAACCTCATCTCTCATTTTAGGAATAAAAAAAAGGAAAAAAGAATCATCTTTTTCCTTGATTTTAGAATGGAAAATATAAAAGAACTCCTACTCTCCATTTGAAATTTAAAAAATTATAGATTATCTCCTTTCGAGAATAAAATTGCAGGCAAGTAGCTAGTTTGGTGAAGAAGAACACAACAAATTATATCTCTTAGAATATAAACATATTTCACTGTTTTTCTTTCTTTTATTTTCCATTTCTTCATATCTCAGCTCACACGTTATTTTTTACATTTGATTTTTTTCTTCAAATTCTGTGCAATTCGAACCTCATGCACTCCCAGGTAGGTATTCTTGATGTTTGTTTTGCAGATTGGTCGCCATTAATGTTTGTTTTGTAGATTGGTCTCCACTAATGTTCGAGTGATCATTATCAAAAGTCACACGATTTGATATAACAAGGCCCAACCCACACGGTCGTGTACTCCGCCAACCCCACACCGACGTGTATTCTGCCAACCCTACATTGTCGTGTACTCTGTCAACCCCTCCGTCAACCTCAACACTGTCGTGTTTTCAACAACAATTATGATTTCAACCAATCATGGTGTGTCAGGTATTACATTTTCATTATTAATTTATTAATAAAGATAGGGTATAATTATGTAATGATAAATCTGTATAGAGTTTAAAAAAAATTTACTTAACAAATATATTTTTAGTTTGTTGGAAATTTAGATCTGTTGTTGACTAAATATTATTAACTAATATATGTTTAGTTTCTAATAAATTTTGATATTTTTTTGACTAAACATTTAAATTATCTATTGATGGTTAAGAATGAATCTAAATCTATTTTAATAATTCACACAAATAAAAAGTATTAATAAAGGCATTGTAATCAATTGTAATCTAATTAATTATTTAATTATTTATAGAAATCAAATTTAGACACACATTTAAAGTCAAAGAATTGTAGACATTGGTTTAAGAATTATTCAGAAAAGAGACATTTTTCTAGTTGTCCCCAAAAAAAAAAAAAAAAAAAAAAAAAAAAAGTATAAAACACCACTAGAACGAGTCATGATCTTGGGCCGGCCTCTTTGCCTCAGGCCCAGCTCATCTATCTTCGTGCAGTATAAAAACAAGCGGAAAATCGGCCGTTGGAGAATGAGTTAAGTTTTGAAATTCGAAATTTGAAATTCTTGGGAGCGGCCATGGAAGAAGGCAAGAGGAGAACAGAGGAGGAATCGGACCCAGAAACCGAGTTCCTTTTGTCGAAGCGAAAGACCCACAACCACTGGGAGCTCTTCAAAGAGAACGTCAAACCTCTGAAGCGGGGTCGCAATATCGCCATCTTGAACAGCGCCCTAAAATCCCACACCGATAATCATCTCAAGAAATCCCTCCTTGATAACCGAAGGTTTTCACCGTTTCATCTCTCTCTCTTTTTTTTCTTTTTTTTGCCCCCCAATATGTTGCTTCTTAGTCTTATTATTCTCTCAGGAAATTGATCGCCGCCATCGATGACTACGAAGGGGATGATCCCCTGCTCCCGTGGCTCCGGTGAGTCCCCTTTTTTGTTTCATGTATAAATTTCACATCTTCGTTTCAATCGAGATTTTGCATTTTGAGAAAAACACCTTTGAAGGTGTTTGGACTCAAATTACAGAACGGGGGATTATTTTGCAGTTGAGTTTTAGTAATAGATTGTTTGGATGTGGTCGGTAGAAGGGTTGTAGTTAATAGCTCGTTCGGATGCCGTAAAAAATGAGTGATTACTTTGAGGGGTCAGAAATGAATTATTATTTTGAGTGGTTAGAAATGAGTGATTAAAAATAAATGATAAAAACTGAGTGATTATTTTGAGTGATTTCAATAGCTCATTTACAGATTTCTTTTTTTCTTTTGTTACAAAGGTGTATTAAATGGGTTCAAGAAGCATATCCAGCTGGTGGTGATTTCTCTGGACTTGTTTTGATATTCGAGCAATGTGTGCGGGCATTTTGGCATTCAGATCGCTACAAGGAAGATCTCCGTTACTTGAAAGTGTGGCTCGAATATGCTGAGAATTGTTTCGATGCTGAAGTCATATTTGATTTTCTGCATGCTAATGAAATTGGGACTACGCATTCTGCTTTTTTCATTTCCTATGCTCTGCATTTGGAATCCAAGGCTAAAACAAAGGCTGCAAATGACATATTTAATCTTGGTATTTCAAGGTGAGCTTTGATTTAGTGTTTTTCACATTTCTTATTGAATTGGACAATGCATCTTTTTTTATAATAACATGAATCTCATGATCAATTATGATGATGATACTTTCTCGCTTTTCGGCTGCATAGATTAATTGTTACACAAAGACTATAGTAAGTTAGCGTGGAAAGGATTGGTGGCCCATGATTTCATTGTTTGGTTGTAATATAGTTCAACATCACGGTCACGGGTTCGATCCTGTAAATCGGTATTTGGGTTTCATTTGTTTGAGAACAGTAGTGCCCTCTACGTAGGGTTTGTGACCCCCTCCCCCAATTTGTACTAAAAAAAAAAGTTCGCGTGGATTTGCCTATTGAGCAAAGTGTCATGAATTCTGAGCTTTCTGTTCCTTATTGTAAGTGCAAACTGGATGGCGATTATGTCACAAACTTCCCACTGAAACCTTTGTATCACAATACTTTTATCAGTTTGTGCATTAATTTGGATACTTTGTTTGTGAACAAAATATTTGAGTTTGATTATGTTAGTTAATTTAGATGTTTGTGACTGTCTCGGCCAGCTTTCGCGCACCTCGACTAATGTCACGGGACATACTGTCTGACTGACCCTACAACATTTGGATGCCAAGGAAACCCGTAGGAAATTAATTCCTAGGTAGGTGGCCACCATGGATTGAACTCATCACCTTATGTTCCCTAAGATCCTCTTTGATCAATTGAACTACTCCACCAGAGTTTCTCTGTGGTAGATAGGGCCGGTTTGATTTGGGCACAATAAAGTATTAATAAGATATAACTTAGTTCGTGTGCCCCCATCCTGCAGAAATGAATATTTTCTTGTTTGTTTGTTTCTTTCTTTTTTCCTCTCTGATAATATCATAATGGATTTGATTCCATGAAATTAATATTGATGAATTGAGATACTGAGTCTTGGCTTCTTTAAAAATTTCCATTGACATGCTTTATTTTTGCTTGAACTCTTTTGATGTGTAGGAATGCTCAGCCAATAGATAAGTTGAAGGATGCTTATAGAATGTTTCTTTCACGCTCATTGCAAAGACCAAAAGCACCAGAAGTAAGCACGTTTTTTTTATAGGAAACAATACTTTCATTGATGAATGAAAATTACAGAAGATCATCTATAACATGATTACAAGAAACTTTGCCAACGAGATAGTAAAGTAAAAAAAGTATTATCTTTGAGAAGTAAGCACGTTCTTAGATTGAATGTAGCACATGTCATTTTACCACTAACTGAACTTCTTATCTGTTCCAATCATTATGAAACTATTTATCTAAAATGTAGTTCAGTCATATGACAACTTGGTGTGTACTTGTTTTGTGCAGGAGCCGGTGGAAAAATGCTTACCAGTTCGTAGCTTTGGAACTGTACTTCCCAATCCAAATAACCGTAAGCTTACTTGGTTTTATCTGCATTATAAAAATTCACTTTCTTAGGCTTAATTTAGGCCGTTGTCTGCTGCAGGAGTGCAAACAATGAGCAGTTTCGATCTTTCGAGGAAAAACGTGAAACCCGAAAGGTGAGTGTACATGCCATGTGACCTGTACATAATGTTGCTCCTTTGATTCATTTTGATTTTGGACTCCTTGATTAATGCTTCTTGTCATTTCTCTCCTTTTTACTTATTGCAATTCCATGATAGGTCATTTCTAGCTCCAATTGATGTTTATGATGATTCAAAAGTCACCATTACTTCACACCAAGAGCCAGATGCGTCGAAGACACATTTGAATTCTTGGTCGGTTTTAGGGAGTCGAAAGGAGAGAAATAAAGAAAATAATGCGCTTCCTTCCAAATGGACTTCCCATAAGGTTTGACACAAGCTTTTACTAGATTTAATACTTGAATTATATAATTGATGATATAGTTTATAAGAACCTCAACGTTTCTGTTGCCAGATACCACAAAAGAGTGGAACCAGGATTGGAGGAGCAAATGCAAGTGCACCTATTATAGAGGTTTTTGTGGACGAAGAAGCTGAAGTGTAAGATAAAACATTGTTTAGTCACAGATAGTAAACCAAGAGCCAAGATTGATCATTCATTTTTCTCATCAATTCCTTGTCTTTTTTATAGGGCGCATAAACTGGAACGTGAGGAAGGTGGCAAGTCTTCAACCACACACCTTAGGCAGGTCGATGCACGCGATTATAAAAGGTGAGAAACCATTAACACGGTATTTATAAACCATCATGGAGTAACCTAGTGGTCAAAGAGAACCTTGGAGTGCTTAAGGTGATGGTAGTCACCTACCTAGGAATTAATTTCCTACGAATTTCTTTAACATTCAAATGTTGTAGGATCAGTGAAACTGTATTTTATTTCGAGGGCTACCTTTTGCATGAGGGCGAGGGTATACTATTTGGAGGCAACCTTTTTGATGTTGTTGTTGTTTAAGCAGGGAAACGGAGTTGCTGAGGCAGAATCCATTGCGCAACTTCCCTTCTAACAGCTTCCGGTGATCTTTTAGTCATTGAGCTCTTTATGTTGTAAATTGATTGTAATACCCTGACTTGCTATTATATTACTAAGAAACCGTGCCCAAGTTCTCTCCTTGGGAAAAAGATTTAGAAAAACACTTCAAAAAACTGTATTGGTTTTTTGTGTTTGTTATGGCCAGCATCATTTTCTTGGTTCTGGTTTTGGGCTTTTGTAATTCCTCATGGCCAGCATCATTTTCTTGGTTCTGGTTTTGGGCTTTTGTAATTCCTCAAAATAACTTTTTTTCGTTGTAGTTACTAGTTAGTATGTGTTAGAAGAACTTTGAAAGAGCATTTACTATTGTGCTGCTATTGGAATTATTTGAAAGAGCATTTACTTCTTTTTTTGTTTTTTGTTTTCTTTGTAAATGATTTTTTTTCTTCTTTAGTTGGGAGTGAAAACATCCATTTAACTGTGCTTGAATTGAATTTATTTTTACTATATGGTATACAATAAAGTAACAGCACTGTTTGGATATTTTTGTATGAATCGTACTGTATTATGTATTAGTTATTCAGTATAAAAAGTATTACTTTATACCGTATATTTGATTATGGTTGCTAATTTTTTAAAATTTTACGTAAATATTTTATCAATTTGGTCTATTCCTACAAAAATCTCTTATTTTTATTCATAGTTAATTTTTATAATTATTTTCAGAGTTATATCATACTAATTTGATTTTTCCTAAAATTATTTTCTTCACCTCAAATAATATTTTTTCATTTCCTTGTTTATTTTAATCTAAAAAAAAAAAAATCCTTGTTTATTTTCTTCACTTCAAACATGAATAATTATTCTTTTTAATAATAATCATCTTTTATATTCTCCTCTCATCTTTTCCATATTAATTTCAATTATCTTTCAACTTAAACACCTAGAAAAAATCTCAAGTTCTTTGAGTTTCATCAATTCTTTTGCGATGGGATTTTAGATACATATGATAACTTCTTTGAGTTTTGTCAATTTAGTTTGGGCGATGAGACTGGAAAGAATCACTGTACTGTCGTCCATTATAAAAAAAAAAACATATATTTTGCAAGTATTTTGGCACTCATGTACAATAACATTTGAAAGTGGAGATTTCTGTTTTTGTTGAGTTTATACGACAGCTTATTAAAATCAAAATATTGTTTTAAAGAAGAAAATATAAATCAAAATATTTTGACGAGTGGATCAGAAGGTATACCTAAAATTCAAAACATACTATTATAATAATAATAATTATTATTATTTTGTTGAGATAACATTAAAATATTAATATATTATTTGAAATGGTATATAGAATAAAGGGAATTTACACTCTATAGCAAATTTCCTACCCTACATTAGAATTATAGCAACTTTTTTAAAATATTGCAAATATAACAATTTTTTTTTTATGGAGTCTATCCGACACTATTAATGGAGTCTATCAGACACTATCTATCAGACACTATTGATGGAGTCTATCAGATACTATTGATGGAGTCTATCAATTTGATTTTACTATATTTGCAAATATTTTCAAAAAATTGCTATTTATTCAATTTTTTTTGCCTTATCGTAATATACATGCAAATTCCCCTAGAATAAATAGCCATAGTGGATGTTTGAGAGAATTTACATAAAAAATTTATCAACTCCTCATCCAAAAAATTATATTCAAACAATTTTTTTATAATTACTCAAATAATTCACCATTTTGAATTATTTATTTATAATCATTCATTTATAACTACTCAAAACAACTTTTATTTATATCAATTCTTTTATAATCATTCATTTATCCGTTCTCAAAATAACTCATTTTTAATTATTTTTTTAGAACTAGTCATTTTAAATTTATATCCAAACAAATTTTTAACTTTAACTCATCTACATAAAATCACATTCAAACGAATTTTTTACTAAAACTCTCAATTATTTTAAACTAATCTCTTCAAATTAACTAGTCATCCACGTGGACCTAGACCTCCAAATTGTGTATTCAAAAAAATAATAACAAATAAAATAGTGGGCATATTGTTGTATTATAATAAGAAAAAATAATAACTCCTCATCCACGTGTAAATGTAAAGGCGTCCTATTGGCTGAATGACGCGCTCTTTTTCCTTGCTGCCTAAGTTCCAATGTTCCTTCCCGGCAGTTTCCCAAACCCTATTTAACGCCCTTCCCTTCCGGCTCATCTCCGATTCCAATTCCGATTCCGATTCCGATTTCCTTTCCTCTTCTCTGTAAATATTCACTCTCTTAATTCTTCGTTCATGGAGGACCCCAATTTCCTCGAAGATGACATTCTTCTAGCACAGATAGACTGGAACGACTTCTTTGACGGTTTGCCGATGGAACCTCCGCCGATCGCGGCGGAGCCATCGCCGTCTCCTCCGCCGTTGTCTAACTCTTCTCCCGACTCCATCTCCTCCTGGATGTACGAGATCGAGAACGCCCTTATGGCTGACCATGAGGACGAGGGGCTTTCCCTTTCTACCGACGATTTTTTGGCTGACATACTCGTAGATGGACCCTCTGGGGATGATGCTGCTGCAATCCAAGATTCTGCCGCTTCCGATTGCGGCGATGAAGACGATAAGGCCTCTCGTGCTGGAGCCTCTGGGGTCGATGCTGTAGGAAACAACGTTTGTTCAAACGATTCTCAGAATGAGAAGGCAGACGCAGACGGCTTTGACGACAGGGTAGGTGAAGAGGATGCTGCTGATTCTATTTCCAAAAAGCGAAGAAGGTATTCGTATTGATTCTTGTGATTCTACTATTTGTAATCAATAAACAGGTTTTACTATGTTTATTTTTAGCCTCCTAACTTTAAATTCAAGTTTGCTTGTCTCTTTTGAGATTATGAATAAATTCGAGTAAGTAACCATGATTTCCACCAAAGATTAGTTTATATTTGATGGCCTTATCATTCTTATCGGACTCGTAATTCGAAGATATCTCTTATGCTGTAAACTCCAAGAATGCGAAATGGTCGTTTTAGATTCATCCAGCCACCATGGAGTAGAATCGTAAATAATTAAATTACGTGATCGAAGATCATTTTATTTTTGAGTTGCAGCTGAATTAATGCATGATGAATGCCATTGGAAGGGACAATTGTAATATATAAATTCCAACTTTTTCAGGCAGCTGAGAAATAGGGATGCCGCAGTGAAATCTAGGGAGAGAAAAAAGGAGTACGTAAAGGATCTCGAGATGAAGAGTAAATTTCTCGAAGGCGAATGCCGGAGATTGGGGCGTTTGCTCCAGTGTTATTTTGCTGAGAATCAAGCCTTACGCTTTAGTCTACAGATGGGAGGCGCTTCTAGTGCTTCACTGACCGAGCAGGAGTCTGCTGTGCTCTTGTTGGGTACGGTTCATCTCTTCCCTCATCATTTCATATATGCCCAAATGAATTTTCGTTTATAGTTGATACTTTGGATGATAACGTAAGAGAAATAATTGATATGTTTAAAAGGTAAAATTATAGATATTGTCCACGTCCATGTTCTTAACTTCCTTACTTCTTAGAGAGTAAGGATGGAGAAAAGCTTAGTGATTCGCCTTTTATTTTCTACTAGTTAGCATGGTTTTAATTCTGAAAAGAAAATATATCCTTATGCAATCCTCTTAAAAAGGGTTGCCTATGCGATTGGTAAAGTAGATTCAAGTACATGACCCTTGACCTTGACCCTTGTTGTCGTTTTATCCGACTATACTTCTCACAAATACATCATCCTAGGAGTAGGCTGGAGAATCAAAATGAAAAATTAGGAATGGAATGATTATGGGAGAATGAGAATAGGAGGAAATAGATTGATTATCTGATTTCGAGGTATATGGATGGGAAACTGTTACCTAGGTTTGGGTTGAAAAAATGATTATGGGGTACAAAACATTTGGTAGTTATAAGGAGAATAATAAGTGGTTATGGTAGGGAATGAATAATGATCATGGGAATGGGAAAATGAATAGTGACCAAGAAGGGATGATAATTGGTCGCCCAAACACAGGCAAGGAGAATCATTCCCCATCTCCCTAAGGGATCTGATCCCTTGCCCCCAAACACCCCCTAAAGGAAAACGTGGGATGTCATTTTGAGTAGATGAGTGACTTATTATGGGCCTGAGAAGGTGCCAATCACTGTTCCCCGACCTTTGGTACGCCAGTTACCTGTTTTAGTCTCTCTTTTGCTATTCCAACATCTGAATGTGACTAGTGTTGTAGTATAAAATTCGTTTTCAGTGTTTGTGTTGATATATTACTTATAATTCATTCCCTAACAACTTACTAATATGTCTTCAATATGACCTTCAACATTTTCTCTCTCTCTCTCTCTCTCTCAGTTTGTGTTTTCAAGATAAAACCTATTTTCTCTCTCTGCTCCCTATCAGAGTCCCTTGTTTCAAATAAAGAGGGTTGTTAAAGTTCACACCTATGACCTATCTTTACGTTCTTGTCTATGTTGCCTAATCAATCAACCCAATTGTTTTCCATAAAAAAAATTTCAATCCAATTGCCAAATCGATTAGGCCATGTAGAGACACCGATGAGAAAAAAAAAAAATATTATTTTTCCGTGAGAAATGAGAAAGTAATATGGACTTGAACTTTATACCTCAGAAACAGATCACACTGATCTATTGATCTTGATCATGTGGTTGATCTACTGATCCATCTCATTCCGTCCATCAATTTATCACCATTCTTATCCCTCCACAACACCTTACACAATGACACCAGCCTAGCTTGAATCTCAGTCTCTTTCTCACTGATGCTGCCTATTGAAATTCATATTACAATTGATGGAATTCATCCCATCCCATCAACAATATACTACCTATTAAATAGTTTTGTGCCTAACACGAATCTGACACTTTCTATCTGTTTTTACCATAGTTTGAAATCTACTACAACAATGTTAGATAATCTAATCTCCTTAAGTTCATGTAACATCATATTCATTCCATTTCATTGAAGTTTGTGTTGAGCAATGTATGTTTTAGAAGTTTGTGATATAAATACAAATTTCCATTTAGAAATCTACTTTTTGTGTGTTTCCTTCTATTACTTTTCCGTTACCCTTTTTCTTCCAGCAGTCTAGCTTTCAGTTTGTTGATAATAACTTGATTTGTTTGTGATTTAGCAATAGTGTTGCTTGATAAGTCAGATGGTTAAGTGATGATAACTGTGAATGTTCTGCAGAATCCCTGCTGTTGGGTTCCCTGCTTTGGTTGGTGGGCATCGTTTGCCTGTTCACTCCTCCACAATCAACTCTGGAAGCGGTTCCACGAGTAACAATGGCGGAGGAGGGTCCAGGAAGCGCGCTTCTAAACGGGGGAGGAGATAACGACCCCAGATACTCGTACTCGTCATTACAGACGAGGAGATGCAGAGCAACAAGAACAAGGATGAAACGAAGTATGTTGGAGGCTACATTGGAGCCTACTGTGTCTTTGATCTATATTTAAAATGTTGTTAGCGTTAGAAATGGTGGGTATGGTTTTGAGTTTTGAGGGTTTATCTGGATGGACAGTCGGACTGAATGAATAAACAAATATTATCTTAACTTTAGTTGCTTTCTATATATATTGATGGAAATATGGATAGGCGTGGAGCTATTTTTGTTAGCTAAACCAAATGGAGTTGAATGAATTGGATGTCGTATATTATGTTAATGAATGGCGGCTGGCCGATCTTATTCTAAAATTACTCTATATTTCTTAAGAGGATTACATAGTACATTTACTACAAAATGATTTTTCTCTGTTTTGCCTGTTGGAACTTGGAAGGATGATCCAAGGAATGTTTTATCTGAAACTTCTATTAAGGGCCAACTAGTTGAATATTAGACTTATATATATAATACCAAGCTATGATTATCGTTACTTATAACAATTTAAATAGCCTCGAGTTTATTTGAATTGTAATATCAAGCCTTGAGTCATCAAATGGGTCGGTGGTGCAATTGGTTATCTGTTTTTGTGTTAATTCATTTCCACTCTACTGTCATGAGTTCGATCTCTGGAATCGATATTTGTAAAAAAAAAAAAAAAAAAAAGCCTCGAGTCATCAATGGATAAGAGAAAACACGTACACATATTGGACCTCAACAGCCTTACATTCTGGAACCAAACTAATCTTTTTCGATTTTTTCAAATTACAAGTCAACATGTGCTAAAAAATCGATCCGATCCATTGAATTAAATTGGTTCGATTCGATTTTTTGATTTTTTGTTGCACCCCTAATTGAGACAGGTTCTTAAATTGTTAGTGTTCTTATCGTCTTCAACAGTAGGGACACAACCCTTGTTGAATAAAAGATTTAGTTGATCAACAAATAGCATGTTTTTCATCTGCTCCAACTGCTTAAATTTCTTCTCCATCTGCAAGTCTAGCTCCTCGAAACGAACAAGCTTATCTACAACCTCTTTCATCTATGCCAATAAGTTCGAATATTAGCAAATAACTCAAAACTTCTCAACTTACCACACAACTATACCAATACGGAAAGAGTTAGTGGCCTAGTGGTTTCATTGTTTGGTGGTAATCTAGTTTAACACCACGATCACGAATTCAATCCTGAAAATCAGTATTTGGCTCTCATATTATTTTAGAGCAGCAGTGCCCTCTATGTAAGATTTGTTGGTGCCCTGATTTGTACTAAAAAAAAACAAGTATACCAATTTCAAGGGACTTTACCTGAACGTCTATTGTATGAGATATTGCTCTCTCTTCCTTCTCAAACTGTGACCCTCTAAATGCATCATCGTTTCCTGAATCACAAAAGAAAGATTATGACAATCACATACTACCTCAATAGCAATTAACATATCCTGTATATTATAAGCAGATCACACTCACCCACCAACCAAATAACCAGCGAAGTTGCAATCGAGTGCTAGATGAAATTTCTGTATTAAGCTTATGGATACGGGCGGGCATTATAAGAGTAGTGGTGCACTATATATGTTTTATATTTTCGTATTAAGCTTCATTATTTGGACATATGGTGGATTAGGATTTAAAGAATGATAAAAACATTTATCCTCTTCAAACAATAATCTGTATTTTTCACGAAATTCTAAACAAAATGGTTTCTATGCATGTGATGTGAGCATGGCTAACACAACTTAGTTAATCATGTAAATCTGTGTTTGTCTCTCGTCTTAACTCTCTGATTGTCATTTACAATTCTTGCCGCAACATCCAGTAGCAATGAACTTGTGGAAATTTTGCCAACAAGAGGATAACTCTAGCGGTATCTTGTATAACCTAGCAAGCAACCATAAGGTTCTAAGTTTGAATTCCCCCATTGGTGTTCAAACTGCCAAATAATGTTGGAATACAAATAGAAAGAAATTTTAAGAGTTTCTTTGGGAAGGAAATGTCCCGGGAACGCCAATTCATCCGAGTCAACTGCAGCATCACGTCAATGCCAGGAAAAGGGAGGCTTAGGTATTGGGAGCCCAGGGGATGCTTAACCAGCAAAACGTGTTTGGGCATTTTTCATTAGGGAGGAAACTATACCATAGTAATATCTATTAGAATCGGATAAACGGAACTGGATGGTCCAGTTGAGACTCAAATTTGGGTATATTCATCTCTCCCTAAAAAAGGTATAAATCCAGTTGAAAGGAAATGTAAACTTGAGTTGATGTTTTTTTTTTTGGCTAAATTTGCATTGCCTAAAATACCAATTCTTTTTCTTCAGGTTAGAGATTTAATCCTCTACCTCTGTTCCAAAAAAAAAAATCTCTATTCTCACATTTGTTGAACTCAAATTGTAATATAAATTACAAAAAACACAAAAATAATTAATAATGCTCAAGAGTAAAAAAGCTGAATAAAGAATGATTATCAAATGGAACCTAAGTTAGACAGTATAGAGTTAACGTCAAGAACTCATAAGCTTAGGTCAACAATCTATTCTTTTTTGTGACAAGAATTAATCATCAATAAAAAAATCTACTTGAAAACTATTAGATCATCAGGTCTGCTTCAGATTGCTGAAAAGATAACTATCCAAACTTTTTTTTTTTTGATATCTGTGACTGCCTAGCCAGCTTGCACACACGACTAATGTCACAGGACATACCGTCTGACCCTACAATATTTGGATATCAAGAAAACTCGTTGGAAATTAATTCCTATGTAGTTGGTCATCATAGATTTGACTCATCACCTTAAGCACCCTAAAGCCTTCTTTGACCCTTTAGTCACTCCATGATGGTTATTATTTAAAAAAAAAAATGCAATGATTATTAAAAATTCAACACAAACAAAGCTCAGTACCTTGCTCACATATATTCCTAGCAACAGATGTGGCAACTTCCCTATCTCCTTCAAAGCCCATCTCAGAAAGTTTACTCACAGCTGCATGTGCAGCTGCCTCTGCAACGTCAACACCCACCAAAGACGACAAAAAGGCAGCCTGAGAGTACAGATTTCAATTAGTTTGAGTCATAACAAACTAACCCAAATTCATTCAATAAAAGACATCCCTTTTACTTGGAATAAAATGCATTAGCCTTATTGAATTTCCCATTGATTAAAAACCCAATCCAACCCACAAACTTTAAAACGTCCCTAGAGATGAAAAGAAAATGCAATAGATTTCATCAAATTGATACACAGTTGTTTTACCCTTACTACCACTCATCTGCACATCAAACCTTCTAATGGACGATCCTTTTTGCATGTTAATCACCGACTTGGATAATCCAAGGTGTTCTTTGACTTTTTTTTGGATAAAGAAACAATTTCATTGATCATGAAATTACAAAATATAGGTATAGATTATTTAGAGTCAAATAAATGATCTCCAATAATTAAGTAGAGTTTCAAAACTATAAGACCAAAATAAAGGATTAAATAGCAAAATGTTCTGATAAAATGTTCCCACAAAACCTTCTTCTCCTTCTTGAAAGGATGGCCCATAAGAGTAATAGATAATAATGAGGATGGCTAATAAGGTGTTCTTTGACTTACAAACATGAAACTAAAACCAACACTCACCTGAGCCATTATGGGATTACTTGCATCAGCCAGAGGCGAGAGACGGATTCTTTTAGTAGGAAGAGATGTCTCAGTACTTTCCAGCATAAGATCGGCACTGATATGATCCTTCACCACAGAATACTTGCTATCAATATTTCCAGAATCTGTATAACCATGAAACTGCTCTCCCAGAGGAAGCTTCACAAAATGGGCGACACATTCCCTCTCAGTTCTGCCACCAACATGTTGTGCAACCTTTCTCCAATCATCGCCATAATGCGTCAAAGCTTCAAGAAGATGCAAAGTCTCCTTATCAGTCCATTCTGTTCGTGTATCTTCATTGATCTCAACACGTCGAAAATCTGAAGAAGTAACACCAACTCGATAGTTTGCACGAACATAGCACCTCGCACAGAGCGTCAAATCAAACTGTACAAAGTAATGGCCATCATGTTAAATCTAATAGATTAAATTATATCAGTTCATTTAATGTCCGTTTAAAAAATACAAGCCTATCCAAGTTCCAAATTCCTAAGTCACCAACCAAAACCAGGTAGCACCTATCTATTAGATAGTGTGGACATTCATCTAAAAACCAATTGGTGATGAGAAAAGTAGTCTACTATCTTATAAATATTTGATGGACTCTCCACTTTTCCAATGTGGGATCCTAACATGTCCCTCAAGATGGTGCCTCTTTTGGGCTACCAATCTTAAATCAAATCTCAATTTCATTTTATTGGATTGAATGCTCATTTGGGCTTAATGGGCTCTGACAACATATTAGATAATGTGGATATCTATTTCAAAACCAATGGATAGATAATGAGAGGGGTAGTCTACCTATCTTATGAATGCTTGTTGGACTCTCCACTTTTTCAATGTGGAATCCTAACACTATCAAGTAAGACCACAATCTATCAGCAAATATCCTCGAGAAATTAGAAACCCCAATCCGAAAAAATGTTAATGTGCATACGATGAGAATTTCAACAAATAAAACAATGCGAACCATAAAACTAGGCCAAGATTCTCATCTCTACCAAGGATTGATAGTAACATACAGCAACTATAGACATAAGCTTAATATCATCATGATCAATTAAAGCGAACCTTGTCGCAAGCAAAGCAAGCAATGGTGCAGATAGACTTGCAACCGCTGCATAGTCTGTTAGAAGCGTGTTTAGGAGCCGAGGAATCTGCGGAAGAAGGTGCTGCTCCCGATTCGGCGGTGGCGGAGGAGGCATTACTGGACTTGGAGTCCCTGTCGTCCCACTTGAGCGGCTTGTTGAGCAGGGATGGGGCGTAATTGATGAGACCCCAAGCCTCGAGGAAATCGAAAACCCTACGAATGGATCCTACATCGGCCACCAGCGTCTTTCGGACATCGGTAAAGGTGACCTTCTTGGAAGGGCGGTCTCTGAAAGATTTGACGATGGAATTTCGAAGGTACTTGTAAACCCTAGGGTTCTTAGTGGGGGAGCGCGAATCAAAGAACTCCGGAAGGAACCGAACCTCGCAGTCGTGAATGGCGTTCCAGGAGAACCATCCTGGGGGAGAAAACGAGGAGTTGAACATTAAAGAAAAACAAGTAGTGGCGGTGGTTGCAGAGAATGGAGGGAGGAAGGAAGGAATACTTACTGGAGTAGCTGGGAAGATGAATCGGATCGGGGGAGGTGGATTGAGGCGGAGGCGGAGGCGGCGGCGGGTCGGAGGGTAGAGTCTCCCTTTTAGGCTCAGGCTCAGGCGGAGGTTGTTTAGAAGATGCATCCGTGGACGGATCTTGGACCGGTGAATTGGCAGCCGCCATTAACGTTTAAGGAAGGATGCTGTGGAAGCCGGGCGAGGAAGGAGATAGATAGAGAGGAAGCTCCGAAACGGTAAATCGGAGCAAGCCCAAATTAGTTACAAACTGGGCCGGGCTTAGCTCTGCTTCTTTCAAGTCTGGTTTTTCTTTTTTTTTTTCTTTTGTTTTATTTAAAGAACTCATCATTATAAATAGAGATGCCTACGGGGGGAAGCCGGGGAATAGGTTACCGTCTCTTCGAAATTACCTTTTTTTTTTATAGGGATCGGGCATAAATGGATGGGGATCGAGATTCTGCAGGAAATGTTTCTCCATTTTTTTTTTCTTCTACTTTTTTTAATCTTAAATTTATAAAAAAGATTTCAATAATATTTTTCAAATAGATGATTTTTCATAAAAATTATATGTATCAATTTTGATTTAGATAGTTCAAAAGTTATTTATTTAAATAAATATTTCTACAAAGATAATGTTTCTAAATATTAAATTGGTAAAAATGTAGAAAAAATAATTATTTAAAAATAAAATTAAAAAAAAAATGTAAACGGGCTCGGGAATGGAGAATGCATTCCCCATCCCTGACCCGTTTAGTTCACGTGAATTGTTTTTCTTCGCTTACTCCCTCGTTCCTCGCCCAAACGGGGATTCACGACCTCGTTCAAATTCAAATATGTTTACTTCTGACATTTTTGGAAAAACTTATAAATAATTAAGGGGAATTTGCATGTATATTACAATAAGATAAAAAAATTGAGTAAATAGCAACTTTTTGAAAATATTTGCA
>JBBMEF010000023.1:143651-162597 GCA_037832685.1 Sicyos baderoa
ATTAAAATCTATTTTATAATTTAAAATTAATGGTAGTTTTATTATTGATTTTATTTTGTTATAATAAGTTTTATCTAATTACTAAAATAATTTGAAATTTAGACTACTAAATAAATAAAGTGAAAATATTATACATAAAAGAAAAAAAATATAGCATAAATGTCACATCACCAAACAAAAAGTAAACATATTTTCCAACAATTCCCCAAACTAAAACCCACATCCAAACGAGCTATTAACAATCACTCTACAAATCACTCTATAAAAAACTACATCCAAACAAATTATTAATAATCACTATACGAAACACTCCTCTAAAATGTCATCCAAATACTCCCTAAAATTTGTCGCCCTGGTTGAATCCTTATCAAACAAATAAGTAAAGTGGTTGAATTCCCTTCACTCAAAACTTATATCAAACATGCATGCAATAAATTTATTTATTTCTTTCATGGGGATGGATAAGAGGATGAATTTAATTTATTATGATGAACTAAATTTTATTACAAGTTTTCTTGGGTTTAAATTATGCTAACTTTGGTTATAGTCTAACTTTGAATTTGTACTTATTAATGCAATCAGTTGAAAATTATGCTTGCCTCAACAAAAAAAAGTGGAAAATTATGCTAACTTTGGTTATATTCTAACTTTTAATTTTACTAACTTTAGTCATAATTGTTAATTTTATAGCCACTAGACAGCATTTATAGCCTACAAAATTCTAAAAATACCACGTTTTCTTTTTGAACACAACCAGCATACCACGTTGTTTTTATTACAAACCTAACATGTATGTACTGACATGTGAATTATGCACATGTTATTATGACTATATGAGTTGCATGCTTATTAATAGTTATACTTTTTTTTCTAACTGAAACATTAGCTCAACGACATTAATGTATTTTTCTAACAGATAACCAGCAGACCATCAAGAACAAGGAGAATGAGATGGGGGATGGTTACTTGTGTTTGGGCCATCGCAAATCATTGTTCCAAAAATCATTTTTTTCATTCTCCACATAACTACTTTTTATTCTCTCTCCAATAACTTTTCATACATCACATCACTATTTTTTACTCACATCATATTCATTGTTTTATTTTTTCCATAATCATTACCTTATTTTAAACACAAATAATTATTCCTCTCATATTCATTACATTCACCCAAAACACAAATAATCATTCTCTTCTCTATTCTCTTTCTCATTATCATTCTCCCCTTAACCATTATTATTCTCTTTGCCCCAAACACCCCTTAAATATCATAGATTTGAGTACCATTTCACATAGTTATTAATTTTATGGTTACTTTTCCTTGATACAAAAAATGAAATTGCAATGCAATACAAGTAATTAATTAATTATTTATTTATTTTGAAAAAGTTAGAGTCTCTCACATCTTTTTTTTAATACAATTTGGAGGATGAAGACTAACAACCCTATATAAATGAAGGATATTATTATTGTCAAGATCGAACTCGTGATTATGGTGTTGAACTAAATTAATATCAAATAATAAAATTATCATGCTATAAATCATTTGGATAGAAAATTAAAGTCAGCTCGACGTATTGGTGTTGAACTGATTTACAACCAAACAATGAAATCAGTGCACCACGACTAATTCAATTAGTTGGAAAAATTTAATTGAGTGAGAGTGTGTTATCAATTAATTATAATAGCTTTTTTGTTCAAAAGTAGGTAGGATAAACTATAAAGATTTGGAACTTCTCGATAAACATTACTCACTTTTTTATATTCAAAAGTAGGTAGGATAAAAATTTGGAATTTAAGGGTGGATTTTGGTGTTGATGAGAGGGGAAGAGAAAAAGGAGAAAGAGTTGTAATTCCATATTTGTTTTTAGTATATCAACCTTTCATCTCCTTTTCTCTCGGTTTCTTTCTCTATCGTATCAAATCTTTTTTATAATCTTATCAAATATCATATTAAACCTTTTTTTTTTAATTTTCAACTATATAATATTCTTTTGTCTAATTTATCACATGTATATCAAACTTTTTTTAATTTTCAACTTTATATATACTTTTACAACATCTCCTAAAAAAATATCGATCTACAAATATTTATATCTCCAAATCACTCCACTTTTCTCTTTCTTTTTTTTCGAACTCCAAAATCCAATACCCATATTAGTATTATTATTTTGAATGTTAAGTGCATGAAACAGAGCATTTGCAGAAGAGACAAGTGTCAATAGTCGACAGAGTTGGGTTAATTTGGATTTTAATTAAATCTGGTGGACGACACAAAGTTCCAATGTATTGGTTGAAAAAACGTCACAGAAGAGATTCCAAAGAAATCTGAATTGGGCGAAAAAGAAAACCAAATCCCTCTTTTCAATCTCTCCCCATGGTTGGTTGAATCATCGTCCCTTTTAAAAGACCCATTTTTTGGTTGCGTCCTTTTTCAATCAATCATGGATTTTCTTAGCCTGTTCATCGCCGCTTCCATTCCCGTTCTCAAAGTTCTTGTAATCACAGCCCTTGGCTCCTATCTCGCCCTCCCACACGTCGATATTCTGGGCCAAGAAGCCAGAAAGCATTTGAATGGAGTTCGTACAAACCCACTTTTTATTTTTTTTATTTATTTCCCCTGTTCTTGGTTGATGATTGATTTTTGATCATGGGTTGGGTTTGTTTTGTGCAACAGGTTGTTTTTTACGTGTTCAATCCGGCCCTTGTGGCCTCCAACCTTGCCGAAACAATCACATACGAAAGCATGGTCAAGATGTATGTATATATGTGTTTGTTGAAATGCTTCACCCATTTCTTGGTTAATAATAATGCTCTGTTTTTCTCTGTTTTCAGGTGGTTTATGCCCTTTAATATCCTCATTACTTTCCTTGTGGGATCTTTGTTTGGATGGATTGTCATTCATTTGACAAAACCTCCTTCTCATCTCCGGGGCCTCATTTTGGGCTGCTGCTCCGCTGGTAATAACTCCCCATTTCTAAGTTTTTTTGTTTCTTTGAGCTTTGATTAACCACCCCCCTACATGGGTTTGCTTTTTCTTTCATCCTAAACGTATCCTACTTGTTTGTTATGGATGAGAATGACTCTTGTCTCTGTTCTTTTTGTGAAAGTTGGTGGGGTTTTTTCTTTTTTTGTAATCAAATCCATGGTGGGTGAGTTTGTTTGCACCTCAATTATTCACACAGGTAATAACCTTCCCCCATTTTTTTAAAACAAGGATAACCACGTTCGTCCCTAAGCCAGGCACTGGGAGACGTCAAAGGAATAGAGACAACCAAGATGGGCACCAACATCACGGGATATAACCTTCCACCATTTGGATATATAACGTCCCAGATGCAGGATTTGGAATCCGGATTCGCCTCTATGGACAACCATGATGGGCACCAACATTCCCCTGCAACCTGACCAGTTTAGTAACCAACCTTCATCGCTTCTAAGAATGAAGACCGTTCCCTCAAACCAACACAAGTCCTTTCAACATACTTTGTCCTCACTCCCATGTATCCTAGGAACTATTCCTAGGTGGTCATCCAATCTAAGACTACTTCAAGCTAAGCACGCTTGATTTTGAAGTTTCTTAGATTGAGTCACCGAAAAGGAAGCTGCACTTGTTGGTATAGGTAGTACAAATCATTTCTTTTAAGCCCTCTCATTTAGATGTGGACCTGGTTTACTCGGACGTCACAGGATATCGAGTGAAGTTCTAAAGTTCCTAGGCAGTTGATCACCATGAATTGAATATGTTAATGTCATTTTGACCACTAGACTATGTGTTTTTGAATGCAGCTTTATAGATGATTAGATGTTAGTGATAAAAGTTAGGCCAACCCAACGTGTGTTCATGATTGTTGCTTTATTGATGAATGAACAGGAAATTTGGGGAACATTTTTCTGATTATAATACCGGCAGTCTGTAAAGAAAAGGGAAGCCCGTTTGGACCTTCAGATGTTTGCACCACTTTCGGGTTGGCGTATGCTTCGCTTTCTATGGCGGTGTGTTTCTTTAATTCATTCTGTTTTCTCATGTTGAATGGCTCATCTTCATAATATACTGTTGGTTAACTTTTTATGTTCCGTTTGTGATGCATTTCAGATAGGAGCCATTTTATTATGGTCATATGTATACAATGTTGTTAGAATATCTTCAAGTAGCCGCAGCGCTGAACTCGGAACTAACAACTTGCCCATCAGTACTAGGTCCCCCGGAGCTCCCTCCTTAGAGGAACCATTGATTCAAAATCAACCACTTGATGATGATTCTTCAAAGAAACTATTAGTTTTAGAGGAAGATGCAGATAGCTGCTCGCCCCATGGCACTAAATCTATAGCAAAATCTGAGGTGGATTTCCTAATGTTTTCACCTGTGCTTTGATTTGATTCTTATTTAGTTCAGCTTCTTCGACAACGTACGGCCATGGCTATTCATCGTGCCATCGTTACATAATATAATACGAATACAATTGCAGGTTCCGGTTGCAGTAAAAATAAGTACATTCATTCAATCGCTTAATTTGAAAGCAGTGCTTGCCCCTTCAACAATTGGAGCGGTATGTGCTGATGATAAGAACAATACATACTTGATTTAGGCATTCCAACGTACTTATGCTCTTGTCTTTCATACAGATTGCTGGTTTTGTGATCGGACTCAACCCTCTGATTCGAAACTTGTTGATAGGTGCTGAAGCTCCTTTGCGCGTGATCGATGACTCGGCTTCCTTGTTGGGGTATCAAATTTACTCTCAAACTTTTTACCTTTTTTTTTACACCATGTCATACACTCAATAATCATCTATTGGGTTTTTTGTGACTGCAGAAATGGAGCCATCCCAACTGTGACACTAATAGTTGGAGGGAACCTTCTAAAAGGTAAGCTGAAGTATATAATATAAGTAGCAGTTAGTCATAACTCATAGTCAAAACTGGAAAAAGAGAGTTTATGCATTGCCTTGGTGAATGTCTAGGTTTGCGAGGATCGAATTCGGAATTGAAGAAATCTATCGTGGTCGGTATTGTTTTGGTTCGCTATGTCGCACTGCCTCTGGCCGGAATTTCGGTTGTGAGAGGAGCTGTAAAATTTGGTTTGGTGGAATCTGACCCTTTGTATGTGTTTGTTCTTCTACTTCAATTTGCAGTCCCGCCTGCAATGAACATTGGTAACAAAAAAAATTACTCATTTTTTAATTCGATTTCGAAAGTGAATTGAATAATTCTGTTTCTTCTGATTAAAAAGCAATGGCTATTGAATTCTTCAGGAACAATCACTCAATTGTTTGGAGCAGGAGAGGCAGAATGCTCTGTTATTATGCTGTGGACTTACGTCCTAGCTTCAGTTTCACTCACACTTTGGTCAACCTTCTTCATGTGGCTCGTGGGTTGACTTTGACTCATATTCTTAATAAAAACACCCAAAACACACACACACACACATTTTTGTTCCAAGGATCTTCAAATTGTTATATTCATAGTAGAATTCTTTTACAAGAAACCATTTTGTTGGGGCCATATTTATTTAATTATTTTTATATAATGAAGTTCATATATTAAAGAGAATTTGCACTGTAGAGCAAATTTCCTACTCTACATTAGAATTATAGCAACTTTTTTAAAATATTGCAAATATAGCAACTCTTTTTTTGATAGTCTCTATCAAACACTATTGATGATTGATGGAGTCTATCGAACACTATTGATAGAGTCTATCAGACACTACTGATGGAGTGTATAAATCTGATTTAGATTTGCAAATATTTTCAAAGAGTTGCTATTTATACAATTATTTTGTCTTATTGTAATATACATGCAAATTCCCTATATTAAATGCTTATGCTCAATAATGAAGTTCATATACCATATTGTTGGGAGTTCGTGAGGTTTATAAGAAAAATGCATCACTCACGGAGATTCATCAAAGTCAACAATTGTGTGCCCATAATTGGCGGTCGTAGAAAATCAACGATTGTGTGCCATAAGTTTTGGAAGTAGTTGTTGATTCATTGAACACTCAACATTGGTTAAAATAGAGATTCAAGAGACAATAATTAAATTTTGGAGTTACGTACTTGATTTTCACACCAAAAGATAACAATTTAAAGTCAAACCAATGATCCTATTAAAAGTCATCCATCAAATTTTCAATGTAACATGGTAAAAATCTATTAGTTTTCATTTTAAGCTTGTACTAGTTCTCATTTTTTTAAGAGTAATACTTAGTTCTCATCTTTAGAACCATACATTTTTACTTTTTTGTATTTCTCTCTCCATCAATCAAAGTCAATTTTTTTAAAAAAGTAAAATTGTGTGGCTCCAAGGGTAGGTAAACCCTTATCAAGTATTGCTCTTTTTGAAATTTAAATCTACAATCAAAAGTGATTCACAAATTTGTTTTTCTTTTTGAAATTTAGTTGGTATTTTAGAAATTTAAGCCAATAGAGATTTTTTTTTTTGTAATTCTCATTTTGGAAATATAAGTTTATAATAGTTTTCATTTATGAATTTAGACATACATCCAAAGTTTAGATTCATAAAGTTTTTCTTTTTTTTTTTTCGAAATTAGGTTAGCATTCAAAAATTTGTTTTATTTTTTAAAATTTAGTTAGCATACTTTCTTAAGAAAAGTTAGATACAAAGTACAAATAAGTTAAAAACTTTAAAAACAAAAAAACAGACAACCAATTTTAGTTATCAAATTGTTGAAGTGAGGGATGCCCATGAGAAGAGAGAGAATGTAAAACATCACTTAGCAAATGAGATATCCAAAAGAGTCATTCTACATAGAAATTAGAGATTAAAAACAACTGATTTCATCATTATGGTTAACAGCAAAGAAGTAATTTCTACCACAACATAATCCAAATTTCTGCTTGAGAAAAGCAAACGTTCTTAATCTTCACACACAGCAGCATCAGAGATATGCCTTTTTCAAGTCATCAAAATAAGGATGATCCATTGCTTTCTTGGCTGAAATACGCGTTGAAGGTTCATACCTCAACATTTGCTGCAGAAACCAACATATTACTACTTAGAAACCAGTATCATCATCCAAAACATGATCATTCCATCTACATTCAGGCTAATATGTTTATACAAATGAACTTACAGCAAGCAGATCAAGCCCCTTATCGTCCAAGTTAGTGACGGACGTCGAAAGGCTTCGGGGGTTCCACTGCGGATACTCATGCCAGTTCATGAGCTTGCTCACACCTGGCCATATCTTTTCATTTGGGGTCCCTAATAGCCTGTGTACATCATAAAATTCACATAACAAGTTCATCAAACAGGTTTGGGAACCAACCACAAATGACTAATTGATGTTGAGTCAAGAAGACGCACCTGAAGATATGAAGGAGCTGTTGCAACTCGGAATCTCCAGGAAAGAGCGGCTGCTTGGTAGCAAGTTCGGCTGAATCGATCGAAAGAAACAAGTTCAAAATGTTGCATACATTGAAACACAAAAAATATATAGAAAGGCTAACTAATCCTGGGATGGAAAAGGTACCGAATATGCACCCAACAGACCACATATCTACAGCTGTGGAGTAATGTGTGGCTCCCAACAGAACTTCAGGAGCTCTATACCAAAGAGTCAGTATCTGAAGAACACAGAACACCAATGGATCATTTCGATTCTACTACGACATGTATAATAACAAATACACATAAAACCCAGATGAAAACAGGACTTGCCTCATGAGTATACTTCTTAATTGGCACGGTAAACGCTCGAGCCAGGCCGAGGTCTGCAATTTTAAGCATCATAGTCTTACGGTCCATTAACAGATTGTGTGGTTTCAGGTCCCTGGTAATAGCATTACAACAAACAGAGTATTTAGATTGGCATTACAATACATTACATTACATTACCAGCATCACTATTCAATTCACTATGGTGCTTTAGTCAAGTATTGATTACCTGTGCAAGATCCCATGACCATGACAGAAGGCAACGCCCTTGCAGAGTTGGTACATAAGACTCTTGACAGCGTCGACGGGAACGCTCTCTCCAGTATGACGGAAACTCTTGATGTATTTCTTGAGATCAGTATCCATATACTCAAACACCAGGTAAAGAACGGTTCTCCCTTCCTTGTTCTGCCCTTGTTTGACGTCCATCAACCTACACAAATAGCGTGGATAAACAACGAAACAACGAGATCAAGAGCCAGATCTGCGACAGAGAAGTTACAGAAACCCTAAAAAATGAAATCAAAACCATATTCGGCGCAGCGCCATCGCCGATCATACCTAACGATATGAGGATCACGAGAGAGCATTCTGAGAATTGAGACCTCTCTGAGAGTGGTGGGAGGAACGCCTTCTTCGTCCTCGTGAAGGCGCGTCTTCTTGAGGGCTACGATCTTGCCGGTGGCCTTCTCCCTTGCCCTGTAGACTTTGCCGTAGGTTCCTTCGCCGACCTTCTCGAGCTTCTCGAAGGCATCCATGGCTGAAATCGTGGTCGCCCCCTTCTCCATTTTTCTCTCGAATTAAATTTTCTCTCTCGAATTGATTTGGGAATTTCTGATCGGAGCGTCCAAATTTGTATGAAATGTTTGGGAGGGACTTTTGACCGTTACAGCTTTGCCAACGCCAATATTTTTCAAAATTCAAACTTCTAAACGTCCACGCTCGTTTCGGCCCAATTTTCGGTCTTCACTATCCGGCCCAAATTTTAGTTTCGGAATTGTTTTATAATTGTTGTAGTAGTCAACAAAAAAAATCTTTTACATTTTTGGTAAAATTCACAATTCTCGAGTTTAAACCTGTCACGTCGGTGTTGAACTGTTTTACAATCAAACATGTAAATAATTGATATTAATACTATTATTAAATATAAAGATTTGTAATTTATTGTATTAAACAGTAGTACAAGTATATAAAATATTTCGTAAAAACAATTGTATATTTAATACTAATAGTAGTAATACATATTTATCAAGGGTGTCCAAACAATATTAGTAACTCGAACCAACTCTGCCCAATCCAATTTGATGGGTTGAGTTAGGTTTAAATATATTTTTGGATTGAATTGAGTTTAAATTCATGAACTTTTCATGAGTTGGGATTGATGATTGACCTAAAATTAACCAAATTCAACCCGACTGACAGAGATTTATTATTTAGTCTAAAGTTTTTTTTTTGTAACCTACAACATAACTATTAGGGGTGAACATGGGTTGGGTTGGGTTAGGTTGAGGTGATTTTCAACCCAACCCAAGAATTCGGGTTGGTCAATTCTCCAACCCAACCCAATTAAAGACACAACCCAACCCAACCTTTTATTTTCGGGTTAGGTTGGGTTGGATTATCGGTTCATAGATTTGTATCTAACGTCCATTTTTCGATTCCTAAAAACGTAAAACGAATATTAACATAAGTAGATTCTTATTGCAAAATGCGAAACTCAAACCTACCTAACTTCGAAACCTCGTTAATAGGTTGAAAGTTTAAAAATATTAATAATAATAATAATAATAAATAAAATAAATATACATAGAATATAAATAATTAAATAATATAATAATTATGTTATAGGTAAAAAAATATATATTTTAAACTAAATGATAGATTCGGGTTGGTCGGGTTGGGTTGATCTTAGGTCAACCCTTGACCCAACCCAACCCATGAAAATTTCATATTTTGAACCCAACCCAACCCATTTATGTATTCAACCCAACTCAACCCGTCAAATTGGGTTGGGTTGGTTCGGAGTTTTCGGATTGTCGGGTTTTTGTGCACCCCTAATAACTATTATGTTATTTAATTATTTAGATTATATGTATATTTATTTTATTCTATTATATATATTTATTTTATTTAATTATTATTGTTAGATTTTTGTTTTTTAATATCTTTATATTTTTGTAAAAATCTTTATAATCTGTATAAGATAAAAATCATACTACCTTACGGTGTAGTTTAAGGGGAAAAATCATTTTTGAACGATTTTACCCTTTCAGTCAAACTCTGAATTACAAACATGTCTTCTATTTAAAATGTTTTTTTAATTATTTTAAAAGAAACAAACTACACCGCACATATGACTTTAGTTTATTTTTATTTTTTTAACAATCGAAATTAAATTCAAAATTGAGAGATAAAAAATAGTATTTTAAAATTAAAAGTTAAGATATGAATATGATTTTTTGAAATTGACTAAATCGAAACTATATTAAACAAATCTAAGTCGAAAAAGTTTTTGGTTTTCATTAATTTAAAAGGGAACGTATTTATTTCCTGGCCATCATTTTATTCACTCACAATCCAATATTTCGAGTCTTCAATATCTACGGTAAGTGATGTTCTTCTTTTTCTTACCATCTCACTAATCGTTTTAATTTTGCTTTTAAATTCAGTCTTTTTCAATTGATTGTTACCAAAAACTTATCATTCTCAATTTCATCTTCTTTCTATTTTTGTTCTAACTAGATTTTATTTCTTAGATTTGTGTATTGTTTCATATTCAAAAATTTCTTTTGAATACCAATAAATTCATACAATTAATATTAGTTATAAGGAAAAAAAAGCATAAACCACTCCTATACATTAAAAATAGAATGTTTGTAACAATTAAGCCATTAAACTTTTAATTTGATCAATTTATACTTTTCAAGTTTTACAAGTGTTGCAATTAACCCATTCTCACGTGTGAAAACAATGGTACATTTTTACATTAAATATTTTCTTTAAAAAAAAAATCGTGAAGAACAGTTGTAATAGAATCGATAAATCTTGTTGGCCAAAAAAACATCTTTCGTTTCTGATTTTTTTTTAAAAGAAAAACAAAAATGTTTAAATATAAATATCAATTTTGTTATAAAATCCATAATATTTTTTTGTTTTATCTCAATAACATAAATTCAATTTACTCAAAATAGATTATTTATTCAAAATATTTATTTTATTATATTTATTAACCGAACCGAATGTTTACTTATATCTACATATTTTTTTAAAAAAAAATGCATAATCTTAAATTGAATAAATAATCTTTATTTTCCTAGGAGACATTTTTTAAATGTCGATAAAGATTATGCATTAAAAAAAAAATAGATATAAAAGGTAAGCATGTGGTTGGATTGAAAAGATATAATAAAATAAATATTTTGAATAAATAATCTTAAATTGAATTTATTTTATTTTATTAAGATAAAAGAAAAGAGATTATAGATTTTATAACAAAATTGAAGTTTTTTATTTTTCTTTTAAAAAAAAATACAAAAGAGAATTTTTTTTAAGAAGATTTTAGTAAAATACAGTTGATCTTCATTTATCTATTTTTTTTAAAAAAAAAAAATTAATGGACTGATCTACCCTTCTTTATAGACTCTACAAAAAAGGTTAATTGCAACACATGTGTAACTTTAATAACAAAAATTGATCAAATTAAAAGTATAAGGATTTAGGTTGATTGTTTTCCTAATTACAATAACTAAACATAAATATAACATTATTTAAATTTTGTTAACTTCAAATAAGTAAATTTCCCTCCCCTAATTTGTACTGAAAAGAGTTTAAATAAATAAATATTTGTTTGAATAAATATATTAAATAATTGTTTTTAAAAAATTGTAAAAAATAGTATTTTTTTATGATGAAAATAGTTTAAGAGAACTTATTTTTGTTTTTGTTTTGCTTTTTTTTTTTTTAAAAAAAATTGATAACTTATTTTGGTTGAAGATATAATTGTACTAATGTTAAATTTTGTTTGGTTCTTTATATTATTATCATAATTTACTTATTATACAAAATATGTGAAAATATATTTGACGTGTCTTGTACGAGTTTTCTAGTATACACTAAAAGTTTAAAACTATGTCATCTATTTTTGTTGGTTGTAATTATCTGTTTGTTTTTATTAAAATTTATTTATTTTATTCTTTTAATTATTTATTTGTTTTATGTTATATAGTTGAGATATTTTATTTGAACTTGATTGAATTGAGTGAATATTTTGTAAATTTAATATTTATATTAATTTAATTACTTGATATAATAATGGAGATTGATTTTTTTTTTTTTTTATGTCTAATTTGATTAATTTTTTTTTTACATTTAGGTTGAGTCAATTTTTTTTTTTTTTTTTTTTTTTAAACGTGAAAACCTTCTCTAATTATGTATGAGTATGAGTATTATAATAAAATCATAATATTTTTATTTATATATTTGTACAAATTAGAGTTTCCTGATAACGCTGTCACAAATTAGACATAAAAATATATTAAAGAAAATTTTCATATATATACTTTTTGTAAATGCCCAAACTACCCATCGGTTTATTTTACAGATCCACGAAATTCTTGTCAAAACATTAATAATAATTACAAATCTACGGAATTAAAATAAAAATAAATATGCAATAAATTATAACGAAATATTCTGATTTCTCGCAGAAAAAAACCCTTGGAGCTGAGCTGCTTTTTCGTTCTGAAGCCTTCAAATTTCGCCCCTTTTTGTTTTTCATCTCTGCTATTTTTCCCTTTATTATTGGTAAGTTTTTTGGATTTTTCTCAATTTTTCTCAATTTTTCACAATTTTTTCTCATATTATAAGTCTAATTTGTAATTTTGGAGAATCTTTTTACTGTGAAATTAAATTCTTGTAAAGAAATATCACGAAAATAATTTCTTACTGAATGATTTGGGTTTTCTTCTTCCTCAGTGGCGACTGTTAAGATCTGTGGTTGAAAACTAAAATTTCTGGAGCTTTATGCAAGCTTCGCGCTGTTAGGGTTTTTCTTCGACTTTTTACTAATTTTATTCCGAGATTTAAGGCCGGGTGTTTTTTAGAAATAAGGGTTTATGTATTTTCAGTGTAATATAATGAATTTCTTATGCTTTTAAATCCCAATTTCAAATTTATATTTTCCCCCAAATAATTTCCCGAACCCTAGAATACAGGGTGGAGCCAAAACGTTTTTTTTTTTTTTTTTATTTATTTATAGATTTAGAATTGGTAGAAAAAGCTGTAAAATTTATCAATGGTGGTTTGTTCAGAAGTTGCTCCAAGGATCTGTTGAATGGAAGAGGTTGAAGATGAATTAATGTATATTTTTTGTTTGGTCAGGGACTGTAACTAACTTCCCTGTTTGGAATTTAAGTTCGAGCCAATGTCGGGATCTGAGATCGGAGTGATGAGCAGCATGCATTTACCCTTTCCCGCCGCCTCGCCCACCTACCAGTCCTCCGGTATAGGAGTTTCCGGTAATGCCGGCACCGATGTGTCTGCTCCTGAAGCTTTCCCTAACATGAATTCCCAAAGCGAGCCAGTAAAGAGGAAGAGGGGAAGACCTAGAAAGTTCGGGTCAGATAGTGGTATGGCTTTCCCATCCGCTGCCGCCGCAACTCAGTCTAGTGGAGGTTTTTCTCCTCCGCCGACTGCCGCCGCCGGAGGATCAGCCTCTCCAACTTCTTTGAAGAAAGGCAGAGGCAGACCCCCTGGCTCTGCCAACAAGCAGCAGACGCATGCTTTGGGTAACTCTACTTATTGGTTTCTTCAGCATATTTGTTTTATGGTCATAAGATTTATTAATTATACAGCTTAATTTATCTTAAACTTGCATGTGCCTTTAAAGGTTAACTACTTTTCACCTATTCCTATATAAATTTAATATTTCAAAGTTAAAGGATCCTCAAACTAATAAAAAGTATATACAAGTTGCAACTGTCCATGATTTTGGTTCTTGATATCTAAGGCCCCGTTTGATGAGAAATATTTAGGTCATGCCCGGGCATGGCCTAAATAATAATGCCACTAATATAAGCCACATTTTACTCTATGCTAAGCCCAAAAAGTAAGAAGAGAAAGATGTGGCCTATATTGGTCACATATGTGGACATTAATATTTAGGTCATATCCGTGCATGACCTAAATATTTCTCCCGTTGGGCATGACCTAAATATTTCTCCCGTTTGATAACCATTTGATTTTTGAAATTTAAACTTATTTTTACTCAAATTTTCTACCATGTATTCCATCTTTCCTATGTGTCTATCATTCCTTATAACATGTGAATACTAACCAAATATAGGTAAACGGTGGGCATCCAAATAAGAAAAATATATGATAAGATAGTTGTTGTAGGCTTAAATTTTAAAAACAAAAAACAAAAATCAACCTGGTTATTGATCGGGGCCTAAAATATTTCTTTGTGCCCCGTCCCTATTGCTTTCCATATATTACCTTCTTTTATTGACATTCACTAACTAAAGTCGTTTTGATCCTTTTAGTTATTTTGCATTTCCTGTTATTTGTGAAAAGGAATATAAATGTATGTGTAAAATCCTATATCTTTAGTTCGTAGTCCTTTTTTACATCTCATATTGCAAGAAAAAAGAAAATTCAGAATATATTGAAAGTTCTATCTCTTTCTTTTTATAGTCTTTGCTGCAAATGTGCTTAAAATTGAGACAAATTGTCATTTTTAGTCTTAAGTTCGTGTTTTATATGGCCATTACTGGCTACAGCTTAAACTAATCTATAATTATAATTGTAGGGTCTGCAGGAATGGGATTTACCCCACATGTCATCACCGTGAAAACTGGAGAGGTTTTTTTTTTTTTTTTTTTTTTCTTTCTATTTTTCTTTAATTGATGCAGCTGCATTATCTTTTGTTTTCTTTATCAACGTAATTGAATAATTTAGGTCCCGTTTGATATCCATTTGGTTTTTTATTTTTGAAATTTAAGCTTATTTTTATTCAAATTTCCTTCAATTGTATTCCATCTTCCCTACAATCTATCCATCTTTATTTAATGTGAATGCTAACCAAATTTTAAAAACAAAAACAAACATTTAGAAGCTATTTTTTTGTTTCCAATTTTTTTTCTGGTTTCTACAAATATAGATATCCAATTCCAAGTAAGATAAAACACATTTTAAGCTAGTTGTTGTAGGTTTAAATTTCAAAAACCAAAAACTAAAAGCAAAATGGTTATCAGATGGAGCCTAAATGAGTATTTCACATAAATGTGTGAACATCTTATTATGGAAACTTTGCGTACGTGTCCATCATGGGGAAAGATCGATCAGGTGCTATCGATGCTAATGTGGAAAACAAAACAATTGCGATATTTTGATCTATGTTCTGTTATAATTGATTTCAAATGTTAATTAGGACTGTAATCTCAATTTTTGTCCCGTTTTACAGGATGTATCTTCCAAAATAATGTCATTTTCTCAGAATGGTTCTAGAACAGTATGTGTCCTTAGCGCAAATGGAGCTATATCCAATGTGACTCTACGTCAACCAGCCATGTCAGGTGGAACGGTTACCTACGAGGTTTGTTAATCTGGTTGGTTCTTTCAAAATGAGGCTGTACTTTATTACAACTTCGCTTTTGAATGTCGAACATGTACCTGCGCAGATGACAATTTTTAGTTATTGCATGAGTTAATCCATCTTAATAGCTTTTTGATAGCAGACCATATTCTTTATCTTAGGTAGGGCATGTTTGAGAGAGAATTTCAAATGGTTTTAAAACAATCAATTTGGGCCCGTTTGATCAAACGATTTAGTTTTCAGTTTTCTATTTTTGAAATTTTAGCCTACAACTATTTCACCATATTTGTTTTTCCTTACTTTGGATACCAGCATTTTACCTATATTTTTAAAAACCAAACTAAAATTTCGAAACAAAAAAAAGTAGCTTCCAAAAGCTTGTTTTGATTTTTGAAATTTAGTTAGCATTCATTCACATACTTATGAAAAGATATGGAACACATTTCATTACAAATTGGGTAAAAATAAGCTCAAAGTTTGAGAATAAAAAATAAAAAATAAAATGGTTATCAAACAAGACCATAATGATGAGTTTTACACTTTAAATGCAATGAATAGATTTTCAGTAGTTAAAAACATGTTGGAGTGATTTTATACAGAATGAAAGTAATTTTAACAATTTCAAAGCTACCTACAAAGTCTAAACATGCCTCCCAGTTTCACCGAAATCAATTTATTTTGAGTAGAACATTTTTAGTGGGGCAGTATATGTACCTGGTTGAATGATGATATAGTATTATCTGTAATGCAGGGGCGATTCGAGATTTTATCACTCTCTGGGTCATATCTACTCTCTGAGAATGGCGGTCAGCGAAGTCGAACAGGGGGTCTAAGTGTGTCATTGTCTGGACCAGATGGTAGAGTACTAGGTGGTGGGGTGGCTGGTCTCCTAACAGCAGCCTCTCCTGTCCAGGTACATAACATTAGCTTTCCACAAGTGTATTCACTTGTCTTGTGATGTTATTATTGATTGATTATGCATTGGTTGCTGTCCGATTACTAGGTGGTGGTGGGGAGCTTCGTCAACGACGGGGGACACAAGGAATTGAAACAAGCAAACCAAATAGAACAGCCGCCTGTTACTACTGCACCGCATAAGCTTGCTCCGATTCGCGCTGGAATGGCGGGGGCGAGCAGCAGCCCACAATCGCATGGGAATCTCAGCGAATCCTCAGGAGGGGCAGGCAGTCCGTTTAATCACAGTGCTGGAGCCTGCAATAACCCCATATCTTGGAACTGAAACTCGAGTTGCTTCATTATTAACTCACTTTATTTGCTTATATGACGGGGGCGACGTGGAAACTGTAGTTCAAGCTCAAGCCTTGTAGGATAATGCAAGTCTTCCCAGATTTCTGGTTAGGAATTAGAATGTTGTGAAATAGTTGTGTTGTTGTTTTGTTGTTCTAGAATTATAATGAAGAGTAGTGGCATTATAAATGAAGAACTTATTTCAATTAAAGTTGCTTTTTGCAGTTTAAAAAAACTATAATCAAACCTTGTTGTAAATGATAGGATGATAGGATAGGATCCATATTAAGGCTATATTAGTGATTAGATTAATAGTTTGTTAGGCTTCTGGTTATAAATAGAGGTGGGCATTGAAGAGGGTAGGAAGAATATTGTAGCCATTTTGATATTGGATTCGAGAGTACAATGGTTTCGTAAACTTTTTTCTTCTCTTTGGCTTCTTCTGTAGGTTTCATTTCTTTGATCTCGATTGGTCAAAGAAGATTTTCGGGTGCATAAGGTGATGAGTTTAATCCATGGTGGTCAGGTCACCTACTAGAATTAGTTTTTTTACAGGTTTCCTTGACATTCAAATGTTGTAGGGTCAAGCGGTGTGTCCCGTGACATTAATCGAGATGCGCGACTAGTCGGGACAGTCACGGATATAAAAAAAGAAAACTTTGATCTCTGTTTTTTGCTCTCGTGTCATCAACATTCTCTTTCGTTTTATTTGTTTCATATCAGCTTAGTAGCACGTTTTTCGTATTGTTTCCGGAATTCCTCCGACTCTTTTTCTACTTTCTTCGGCACTTCTTCTCCCCTTCATTTGAAATGATTCGAGAAGTGAATGAATGGTGAATTGGAATAACGACTAGTATTGGCATATTCAAGGAATCTGGAACACTTAAAAACTCCGTCTTAGTCAAAAGTCCACGCCCTCCCCATCAAAAAACCCCCATTTTGGAGCTTAATTCCATTCCTCTGTTTGAACCAACCATGACGCTCAAAGTTCTCTCCGCTCTGGACACTGCCAAAACCCAACTCTACCATTTCAAAGCCATCGTGATCGCCGGCATGGGCCTCTTCACCGACGCCTACGATCTCTTCAGCATCACTCCCATCATGACCCTCATCGGCCGCGTCTACTACCACGACCAAAACTACGAAACTCCTGCTGCCGTCAAATCTGCTATGTTGGCCGTGGCGTTACTCGGCACGGCGGTGGGTCAGTTGCTGTTTGGCATACTTGGGGACCGAGTGGGACGGCGACGCGTGTACGGGCTGGCATTGGCGCTGATGGTGCTGAGCTCTATCGGATGCGGATTCTCAATCTGCACCACTCGGAGTTGTGTCCTTGTTAGTCTAGGCTTCTTCAGGTTTGTTGAAATATGTTTTGAACAATTTAATGCTAATGAGACTGCACTATATCAACTCGAATTAAACTTTAGCCCACACGAACCTCTCGTTAATAAAATAATCGTGCATTTTCTCTGACTAACACATCGTTAGTGAACCACCTAAATTTGAGATTTCTTTCTTTATTCTTCGATTGTTTGTTGATTTATGTTTTCACTTTTCATAACATAACAAGGTTCCTCCTCGGACTGGGAATTGGGGGAGATTACCCATTGTCGGCAACCATAATGTCGGAGTTCGCCAACAAGAAGACCCGAGGCGCTTTCATAGCGGCCGTGTTCTCGATGCAGGGGCTCGGGATCTTGGCGAGCTCCACCGTCACCATGATCGTGTGCTCCATATTCGACCGGGCATCGAATTACCCGCCAAATAACCGTACGCCGATGGGGGCGGATATTGCGTGGAGGTTGATTCTCATGCTCGGCTCCGTTCCGGCGGCGATGACGTATTACTGGCGGATGATGATGCCGGAAACTGCCAGGTTTTGTTTCCTTTTTGTTTCTTTATATTTTTTCCGGGGTTTGTTTTGGAATTATTATCCCAACCAACCAAATTGAGCGGTTGACTTTGTTCGTCGTATAATTAATTCCAAATAACATGTCTTGGTGTAACCATCTTAATTTAATACTTTTGAACATCTTTTTCATCCTACGAACTATCTCTACAATCACCTCCTTTAAATATATGATATAAAAGGAATTTTCAATACTAAAATGTATGTTATTCCCACGGTTTCAATTCTCTTGACCAATTACATTTTTTCTTCATATTTTTTCTACTATTGGATGTGAAGCTTAGCTACCTGAAAAGCTTGCATCACAATGAAATTAAAAAAATCAGAATTTAAACTACTAAGACTTTGTTTGATAATCATTTAGATCCCGTTTGATAACCATTTGGTTTCTTGTTTTTTGTTTTTCAAATTTAAGTCTATTTTCTCTCACATTTTTTACAATTTGTTTCATCATTTCTACCATGTATACATCTTTCCTTAAGAAAGTAGGGGAAGACCAACCAACTTTTAAA
>JBBMEF010000023.1:171148-187076 GCA_037832685.1 Sicyos baderoa
TTGAGAGTTGAATTGTTGAAGTTCAAAGACCTTGCTTCGGCAAGATGTATTGAGCATTTGACATTCATCTTTTCACAACAACTTTTTTTAATATTTTATTTCTATCATTTTTTATAATTATTTTTAATTAATTTAACTTGATTAAAGTCGCCAGTCTTGTAGGCCTGAATGAAGCCAACAATTTTGTGGCTTTGATTGAAACAAATTTAACTTGATTGAATAATTGTTGATATATTTGAATTTTGATAAGATTTTCAACTGATAATTAAGGGTAATTATCATGCATGCAAAAAAAATTTCAACACAATTACAATTAATAAGACCAAGTTTTATGTAAAAATAATTAACTATATAATAAAAAGTTTTGACAAAATTCTCTTTAAAACATTTACAAAGATTTTTACTAACAAGAATATTGAAAATATGGAATTTTACATGACTATAACTAATGCCAAATAAAAGAATCTCAACACTCAACACTGTCCATGATCTTTTCAACTCGTCTCAGTCAACCACCACGACATGCTCCGAATTCCTAAAAACTATTAAATATTTAAGATGAGTTTCGAGAAACCTAGTAAAGATACCCCGTTATAGGATATTACACGTGATTAACCAATACCTAATATAATTATCAGAAATATCATAACAGTTCAAGTAAACATTCAAAACTCCAAGTGTCAAAGTAAATAGTAGCATAAATAATAAGTTATCCCAAGAAACAATTAGTATAATACACATAAATAATAAGAGAAGTAATCCTAAAAATCAACCAACGATATATATAAATTACAAGAACAACCGTAACAAGCATCTAGCTCTAACTAAATGAGATATTAACCCTTCCATAGGAGCTAGCAAGCTCGCAGTAATATGAATATGAGATATAAACCCTCTCATTGGACCCGTTAACCCGCTGTATAGAAGAAGTAACATTGTTGATTCATTAGTCTCTTTTAAATAATAGCGCGTACATTAAGTGATGGACCCATAAATAATAGTGTGGACACTAAGAGCATGTTTGGCTTGAAAGGAATGGATTGAGATGGGATGAAATGTGAACAGAAGAGAAGTGATAGTAAGTTTATGTTTGGTTGAAAGTGAGGGAAAAATAAGTGATAATAAATTCATGTTTGGTGTGATGGAAAAAGTTGAAGTTTTTATTTAAAAAAAGAAAGAAAGATATTTAATAATTTTTTAATATTTTGCTAGGATGGAATTAATAAACAAATTTAGAATTAAACAAATGAATACAATCAAATAAGTTAAATAGATGAGTTGTTCATTATTATCAACTTTTAGTTCAAAATCTTAATTTTGATAATTTATTTTTTATGTGAAATTAAAAGAAATTATAAAAAACACAAAAAATAAATAAAGAAAAACTATTTACAAAATAAATATATATATATATATATATATATATAAAAGAAAGAAAGCGAAAGTTAATTAAGATTAAAAAAAACTAACTAAAATTAAAAGAAACTTAAATTTATATTTGGTGAGGAAGAAAGGAAGTGATTCAATAATTAAAAAGAAAAAAAAAATTATGATATTAAATATAATAATAATATCATTTTGAAATTTATTTATTTTATTTATTATTTAAATAAAATTTAAAATTTTGTATATTTTCTTTATTTAAAATACATGCTACACAATAAATTTCAAATATTTATCATATATAACTTTTATGTAATAAATTATGACGTCAAAAAAAGAAATTTTAAAATTAATTTTATTTCCTATATTCTTTAAAATAAAATTAAAATTGAAACATAAAACAATTAATATGATTAAATAGTTTAAATTTTTTAAAATCAAATATATTATGAATGAGTCGGTGGTGCAATTGGTTATCTGGTTTGATGTTAATCTATTTTCATTCCACGATCTCGAGTCCATCACTTAAGTTCTGCATTTTTACTTTTAAAAATAACTTCTCATTTTTAACAATTCATTTTTAATCATTCATTTATAACTACTCAATCATTTCTAACCACTCATTTCTAATAATTCATTTCAATTCAATTAAAGTAATTCATTTTTAATTCTTCATTTTTTAGTTACTCAAAATAACTACTCATTTTAAATCTACATTTAAACAAAGTTTTGATTCTAACTTTTCTACACAAAATCTTATTCGAACGAGATTTTAAATACAATTTTCAATTTTTAACTACTCAAAATAACTCCTCCCTATGATAGACAAACACTAGTTTTGGAGAATTTTTGATAATTTAGTCTTAAAAATAATAAGTGGGTCAAGTATATTTTGGTTTGGGAAAAAAAGTAGGTCGTCTATGGCGCTGAAACTGCTTTGATACCGCCAAAATTCACATATTCCCCTTTCAAATTGGTGGTCGTTGAAGCGACGAGCCTTTCACTGGTGCTTTTGATTTCTGGTTAGGTTTTGGTCGATCATGACGAGTATATATCAAACGGACAATCTCACTGCGATCAGGAAACGCACCCTCACGGCGACGACGATGGACTGTGCGGACTGCAAGGTTCTGGATACTCGATGGTGATGGTGATTCTTATGGTGGCTGCACTTCCAAGTATTTCTTTCTTGAAACATTTCAACATATTTATTTCTTTGATATGCATGACTTAGAAATCATATTGTAGAATGTAGAGTGATTAAGTGAAACAGTTGGCTTAAGGAACAAATAATTGTAATGGTCTGTGAATGAATCTGATACTTCTATTCACTACTTGACATTCAATCAATTTTATGTGATCTAATTGCATATTCACAGTGTCATGTAGAGCACAGTATCAGACAAAGTTTCATGTTTCATTGTTTTTCTCTTTCACAATATCATCATTGTCAATAGTTTATATATATATATATATATATGTTCTTTAGAATTGTCTTCCTTTGGGGGAGGAATAAGAAAGGATAGAAATAATTGGGAATGTAATGTGGGAAACCAGACCAAACAAGACAGAGTTAATTTCTTTATTTATTTTTCACTTAGTAGGGTAGGAAGCCATTTTATTGATTCCACATAGCCCTGCAGCCTTCCCAGTGTTCCTCTTCATTCTTATAAATCCCTTCTCTCCCCATTTGGGTCCCCATGAATTCTTCACAATGATGTAGTCCACTCCCTTCGATGATCCATATCCAACGGCTGTCACTCCATGATCAAGCTTCGTTCCACAGGGTCCGTCAAAAACGCCCTGCATAAACTTGTATTTTCTTTTAATAACTGCACTCTAGAGTAGAGTAGACCCAAATAGTAGTAGTAACAAAACAATATACCCCGCTGTAGAATTGGAAATCTCTTGCTGAAGCTTCTATGGCCACGCTGATTGGTTGATGTGCCAATGCCTTTATGAGGCTGCCCTCATTGTTCTCTGGTATGTCCTTATAGCCACTTATAGTCACTGCCTCCAATTCCCCCTGCACGAAAAATTCTGAGCTCTTTTCATTTCACATGGCTCCATTCCAAAAACAGCCCCGAAAGAGTCTTACCTTTATGTTCTCGCAACTGCTTTCTTCCTCGACATAAGGGTAGTCTTCTTCCTTGTGAAGCCCACCGTTCGACACAATAAAAGAATATGCGTAGTCCATAAGCCCCCCATGGCACCCGTTGTTATAAGCTCGATCGCAATCGATTAGTTCCTGCTCTGATAACGTACTCAAATTTCCACTAACAATCTTATTTATCCCCTCAACTGCAGCAACAGTAGAAAATGCCCAGCAGCTACCTGTCGTGCATTACTGCATGCTGAATATCCCTTCTTCTTTATTACATATGTATATATATATATATAGGAATGAATGCAATGTTATTACTTACCACATGAACCTTGGTTCTTGACATGAGTGACGGCTCCTTTCTTTCTCCAATCCACAGACTTGGGCAAATCTACTGCATCCCTGTAGCTGAACTCTTCTGGGGGTGTCCTTGTTCAAGACGCCTCCACTTTCAGACCTAGATACATCTCTTGGAACTCTTGGTGGGTCAAGTCACCGAACTCGTTAAGTCCAACCCAATAACTACTCATTTTATTGTTTGTATTGTCAATGTGCTTCAAGTTGTCTTTAAACACCTCAAATCTATGCCATTTTTCTTCCATGCTCCCATAAACCTTACCGTGCTTTGATATCCATTCTTCGAATAGCTCAATAAGTTTATCGATGGAAGTTAAGTCTTCTGGCCAGTAACCCACGATTGAAAAGTCCTTCCCATAACTTGATACCACAAAAAAGATCATGCACAACGTTGGAAGCAGTAGCTTAGGCAGAGCCATTGCTAGCTCTCTAGTTTTAGACTTTGCAAATATTGTTGATTGGAGTAAGATAGATATAAAGAATGGGTTGGATAGAAGCCGAGAGATATAGGAATCATTTATACTACAAGAGAAGAGATGAATGAATGTGTGTGTGCAGCTTAGCAAGTGTTGCTTACAAGCAAAGTTGATATATATATATATATATATATATATAATTACATACATACATACATATTGATGCTTAGTCTTTAAGAATGGTTTGTGTGTGTTAACTGACTTTGAATCGACACTTTCTACCATTCTCATAGTCATTCGTGCAGTTTCTTAAATGACTAAAAAACGTAGTTCCACTTCACACCAAGGGAAGATTTATTTTTATTTCAAATAAAAGAAAAGAAGATTTATTCATCTATTTTAATTATTCTTGAATTCTTAAATCCATCCAATCTACTTAGGAGGAGCTCAGTAATTAATGAGTCAAGATGTATTGTTTTAGAGGTACAATTTTCCCATTCTTATAATATTTTTTATTACTACATGTGTGTTCTTTCTTAGATTTTTTTTTTAAAATAAATAGAATAATAATAAATTTCAAATGTTGTATACTTTATTTATAAAAGACGATTATAATGGATGATTTTTTTTTTTTTTTTTTTTTTTTTTAAGAATTGAGTGTCGAGATGTTTTTGTTTTTTTTCTTTTTTAATTTCTGTAAGAGGTTTTTGAAGGTTGTATATTCAATTATTTCAAGCATAGGCGAAATTGATTCATGACTTTTTGCCCTCAGCTTTTTAAGAATATTAAAAAAACAGAATATATAACAAATTTTAAAGTCCCTTTTCTCATATTTGCACAAATGGTAGCATTGTTTTTTAGGGAAATTACTCCATATACAGATTTTTTGATATCTATTTTAATTATAATATTTCTTATAGTCCCTATAGGGTGGCTTGAAGATTTGGGCTTTGGAGATATGCTCCCTTCCCAAGTTCGAGACTCACCTGTAACATTAATTTGCAGACACGTTTCGTGTCTTTATTCATTCGATGTCTCTCGGTGTCTGACCTACAGATGAATGTGGTTACCTTTGTTTCAAAAAAAAATTATAATATTTCTTATAAAATTTTACGTTTATAGCAAATTTAGGTGGATTTGTTTAATTTTTTCCCTCTTCCTTCCTCTGCGAATCAAGTAGTCAAATAAGCAGATGCCCAAAAACTCCCCCCTTCCCCCACTTATCTGAGGCCGATTCTCCCGACCCAGGAGCATCAAAACCACAATTACGGCCCTACCTAATTCAATTCCATCTCCAAATAGCCAAAGAATCGATTTCTTCCAAAAGCAGAAGCAATCTCACCAGAGTTTGAACTTTCCCCCATAAACCAAACACTAGAAGAAATCCACTGCAAATCAGTAGTCGCAACAAGCAAATCAGAGCTGAATCAGCAAAAGATCTCCCAATTCCTTAAAAACCAAAGAAAGATGAAATTGAAAGAAGTGAAGACTTGGACTTTGAAGGTATGCTCCCTTCAAGGTCCCAAGTTTGAGACTCCTTCGATATCTCCGATACTTAGTTTAGCGACGGACGTGGTTATCCTTATTTCAAAAAATTTCAAAAAATTTGAATAAATTAAAGTATGGAGATCAGATCAGAAGCAATGCCACAGAATCAAATTAACTTACCAGAATTTGGGTTGCCTTCAATCGTCAACGATTGATTTCAATCCTATCATCTATTGCCTTTTATCAGTTTAATTGATTGACTTCAATCGACAATTTCTGCCATCGATTGCCTTCAATCAGTGTATTAGTGTCAACCATTGCCTTTTATCAATGTCATTAATTGTCTCCATTCCATTTCATCTTTTCTTTATTCTCTTCTTCAACTTCAATTATTTAATCTTTGCTTGCTTTTAATCTGTTTCACTTAATTTATTTTCAATCAATGCTTATTGAATGGTATCAGAGAATTGATTGGAGCGTGGATATTTTGATCATTTTGCATGGATTGACTCATTTCTTTTGTTACCTACGTAATTATTATTATTATTATTATTTTAAGAAAATGCTATTTATGGTATTTGTTTGATTTTTGTGCCATGTAGAATCCCCTTTTTTAATTACTTCTTTAGTGCTAATTATAGAATTTTGAACTATACCTGTATAATAAATATTTTGGTACATTAAATTATTGTTATTATTTTTTGATAGAATTGTACCATCATTTATTAGATTATCCAATTATTGTAATAACGTCAATGCATTGAGAAATAAATACGACCCCTTTTAAATGATATTGAGATGAAAACAACTAAACTTGCATTGTAACTCTCATAAATAAAAACTAATAAATTTTTAAAAACAATTGTTTAATTGTACTTGAATGTGACAACTGCATTTGCCTCAAGGACTTTAGTTTCATAAGCTTGACTCTCATGGTTGAACTTATATTTATGATTTGATAGGTATGTTTATTTAGAGCATTGGCTTGACTTTCCTTACCACAGAAATCCTCCAACAAACTCATCAAAACACTGCTAAAAACCAGTGCTCTTGAATGGAGTTGGAAAACGGTGTCAAAAGTAAGTGGGAAGGATGGGTAGAATAGACTTCATATATTTTCTTATATCTTTGTTTGTGTTAGGATCTCACAATTTTCCTATATTGGATGTTATTCTCTTCATTGTTAATAGGTTTTGAGGTGGAATTCCATATTTTTTAATATGGTATCAGAACTCATAAAACCCAAATGGAGATCGGTCCAATAAAAATGAAATTAAAATCTAATTCAAGATTAGTGAGCTCAAAAGAGACACCATGTTTAAGGGACATGTTAGGATTTTACAATTGTCCCACATTGGATGGATTACTCTCATTTTTATGAAACATTTGTTTATCTTTCTACAATTATGTGTTTAAGTAATTTATAAGTTGTCACCAAGTAATTTTTGCTGGATGCTCAGAGTTGATAGGCATAGTAATGTATGTTAAATAGGGAGGAAATAAAGAGTAGCCTAAAGAGTCCACTATTGGGCACGGACGGTGGGCTGTAGTGTTGGGGTAAAAGTTGAAAGGGCATGTAAGTGGGAGTGAGAGTTAGGAAAATGAGTGAGAGAAGACGATTATTCATTTATTTTTGACAATATATGGTGGCGGATGGAACTTCTAACTTGAAGGTCTAAGTACAAGATATGAATTGAACTAAGAGAAGATGAAATTGAATGGGGGTGGCAGCAAAGCAAGGGGAAGTCATGAGTAAATAAGAGACGAATTTGGTTTAATAATTCAACTTCTTTTTCACACATCACTCACACTCATCTGTTCAGTTCTGCTTTTTTTCCCCAATTATTTCCACTCTCTCCTCTTCCGTTTTCTTTTCACCTATGCTCCCTCGTGGTCCCCCATCTGGTCTCTTTTGTACGAGCCCTTTTATGTTTATTATTTTTGAAGAGATAGTGCAAATTACCTACTCTGCCCCTCGTAGTTAAGTCTATTTTACATGCCAAATTTACCAACTCTGCCCCTACTAGTCTGAGCTGTGAGCGTTGGTGCTGTTAATTAACAAACACGGAATGGGTGGAAGAAGATGACGCATCCCCAACGCCGAGTGGCATTGGCATTGACATTGTTCTCGTTTTCTGTTTTCAATTCATTAATGAGCTCCTGCCTCTTCAACTCTCTCTACCCAACGCCCCAAAATACAACCATCTTCCTTTTTTTGCCTTAGAAAAATTGAACACAAACCCCAATCATTCCTTCCTTTCTTATGAGATTATTGCAGAGTGGTCCCTGTATTTTCTAAAAGTTTCACTTTTTCTTCTGCCAACCACCCATCTCCTTGCTCCTTAGTCCTTTCCTTACTACTCACTAGTTACTCCTTACTCCTTCCCTTCCCTTCCTTGTATTGTACTGTATTGTATTGTATTGTATTGTGTGTGCGTTTATAAAGTATTTATACGCTCGTCGGAGTTGAATAAAACACCAATTTGAGGTCCCACGCAACCTGCTGCCTTCCCTGCCTTTATACACACTGACTTGTCTTTTCGTTTGCATACTCACTCACTCAATATAACAAAAACAAGCCCTCCGTGCATGCATTTATTCCACTTCCATTTCATTTTCACCTAAGCATAATAATAATAGAAATTTTTTTAGGGCATTTTGTTTGTGGACTGGACAAATAAGCAGCCCTTGCATTGAATGCCAGTGTGCAATGCCTTCAATTCTGATGGCCCACGCCCTGACTCTTGACAACGCCATTCATCATCAAAGACCATTGAGATTAGGAAGAAATCCTTAAAACGCAAAGGTAGAAGAGAGGAGAAGCGTACGTGTGGTGTGGTGTCGAGTTCCCCATTCAAGCTCAAAGAAATTTAAAGAAAACGAAAGCAGGGCATAGGCTCTGCCCAAACAGGCTTATGTAAACCTATTCCTATTACAATGCAGTTCTCTATTATCTTTTTCTTCACTCTTGTGCCTTGTCTTCATTAAATTAAATTTATTATTATTATTATTATTATTATTATTTCCTGATGATACCTACACGTGCATCGCCGACTGATTTCATTGCAATGTCCACCACTAGGAATTTTGCATAAACAGCCCACCAAAGCATTCAAATCATTTATTACAATCAAGAGCCCCACCCTAAGTAAGTTCTATTCGTATTCCATTCTCTACTCTGTCCCCCTTATCTCCTTCATTATTTTACTCTTTCTTTCTTCCTACCTTCATTTTTCACTGTCTCCAATATTATTATCCAATGGTTCTCCTTTCATTATTTTTCTGTATCTTTTTTTTAATAAATAATCTAGTGTACGAAACCAAACCATTTCTATTTAAGCCAAAATGTTGATGCAGTTTGGAAGGCATGGGAAAGAATCAGACTAATGATCTCGATCTTCAAACACGATTTTTTTTTTTTTTTTTTTAGATTAGGTGGATTATTTCCCTTTTATCTAAGGGCAAGTTAAACTTGAAATATAAAAAATAATTATTTCCCTTTTTTCTAGATAACCATTTTGTTTTTAATTTTTGGTTTTTGAAATTTAAGCCTACAACAACTATTGTGTCATATGTTTTCTTTTACACGGATGTCTACTTCTTATCTATATTTATAGAAACTAAACTAATATTTGGAAAAAAAATATTAAAAAAAGCTTTTAAAAAGTTTTTTTTTTTGTTTTTGAAATTTGGTTAGGATTCACATACTTTATTGAGAAAATTTAAATACATAGTAGAAAAGATGCAGCACATGGTAGGATACATGAGTAAAAATAAGCTTAAATTTCAAAAATCAAAAACAATAAATCAATGATTATCGAACGGAGCCTTAAAATTATGTTTTAGTAGTATTTTCATGTTTTCTTAAAAAAAAACATGTGAATGCTAACCAAATTTTAAAAATCAAATTAAAATTTTGAAAGCTTTTTTTTATTATTATTTTTTAATTTTGGTTTGGTTTTTAAAAACATAGGTAATAGGTAGATAATAAAATAAAAAAAAATTATAAGATAAAGTAGTTGTTGTAGACTTAAATTTTAAAAACAAAATGATTACTAAACGAGATCTAAATTAATCAAAAAAAATTTTATGGTAAACCCAACCATCCAACAATATATATAAGTTAAGATTTACTTTGTTACCAAATATACAAACTGCTATATGTTGGCTTGAATTTCAACTTTGTGATTAAGAAGGTTATTGATAACTCTCAAGAATTAAGAGTTAAAGTATGAAAATAAGATATATTTGTATTAGAATTTGCTATTATTTAAGGAATTAGAATGAACTTTTTCGTTATTACATAGTTTCGCCTAAGCGAAACATCCTACGATATTCTGTGTAGGATAAATCGTAGTAGTTTGGCTGAAGCAAAAGTGTCTGATTGTGTGCATTTATGTTATTTAAAGATTGATACTTTTTAGTTTGTTTGCAGCTGACGAAGCGTAACGAAGTTCTTCATGAAGGGAAGTTCGTTAAAACGAACTTAAGGAGATCATCAAGACGAAGTGCTCGTCTAACCAGTCACGATGAAGCAACCCTTCGTCGTAGACGAAACACCTAGTCTCAATGTTTCCACAAAGCCAACCTAGAAGAAGACACACTTTGTCACCATGAAGCCAACGAATCAGAACAAATCAAAGTAACGAGCATGGCGTTGTTTCGTCGTAGGCGAAACATCCCTGACGAAGGAAGTAGTCCCAACTTGGCAGCTTTTGCAGAGGATGATCGTGGAGCAGAGTGTCAGATGGTCCCGGCCGACAACTGTTCGTTGGAGCAGAAATGGCAGTAGTTCGTACAAGCAAAATGTTAGTGGTCCCCTGAGACGCGTGTCGAAGATCTGAGCAGTGTCGATCAATCTCAGCCGTTGAACGTGAGATCATGGAGCAGCGATTGTCACGCTAGAGCTGCCTATATAAGGAGCCTCTCCCCTTTATTTGTGCCGGTCGAATCCGAGAGGGTCTTCCGCCGTAGCTAGAGTTTTCCGGCCGATTTTCCTTAGTTTTTAGCCGTAGTGTAGCCGGAGTTGCAGAGTTCGTCGGAGCCAAAGAAGAGCTGTTGAGAGACATCTCCGACCAGGCTTCTTCTCACTTTGTTTCTCTTTTATTGCTTTCTTACTTTCGTCATAGCAGAACTTTGTACTGAACTCTTATTTCGCTTATAACGAAGTTGTTTCCATGCTTTTCTATTGCTTTTGTCATTACATTCTGTCTTTACGTTCCTGCATGTTTAGCTAGTAAGTACGTTGGAAAGAAATAGGCGAGTAGGGAAGTTTCGTCAACGACGAACTTTCAGCTAAGATGAATATTAATGACATTTCCATGTCGAGGAACTAGCGAGTATTCGCGTTTGACTTCGAGAGAAGCAAGCAACGAATCCTCGTTATTCTAATCGTAGGTTATAACGAATCCTCGGAAATAAGGTTGCCTACGAGCACATCTCGCAAAGACTAGGTTGAGTTCGAGAGAACCGACCAAAGCTCGAGAGAGTATCGTAGAGGGCTCGAGGGAGTCCTCAGATCGGATGTGTAACTCGCTTGGTATGTCGTTCGCTTAGTCGAAGTGTCTGAGTTCGAGAGAACCAGGCCAAGAGTTCGAGAGAACCGCCTTTAAGAGCTTGAGAAAGCCAATAGTGTTGAACGATATTGTCCTTAGCTTAGGAGGTTTCGCCTAGGCGAAACCGACCGACGAACCTATTCCCTTCCAATGTTCGTTTTTATTGCATTTAACTTAGTGTAATCCCATTTTCACCATCAAAACATTTGTCACCAAACTCTCTTAATTCCGCTTGAGCATAAGTTAGATTTTTTCCTGTGGAAATGGCCTTTACTTACCATTAAAGCTTGCTACAACAAGGACTGTGTATACTTGCACATTTTCTAGGATTTCACACTTTCGTTATGTTAGAGAAGAGTTTCGTTTTAACGAAACCAGCATTGACACGTCATCATTTTCGCTATTTATTTATTTATATGTTGTGAAATTTCCGTACAGTTATGTACTATCACTAGTTCGATTTTGATTCTTATATGCTGTTCGGCTTCGGTTCTCACTAGTTTTACCCTCAAATGAGGCATATGCACGCATAAATCCCTCAATCACACAAAACTTTTGCAATTAACATTTTCCTACCAAACCCCTCCTTTTTCCACCCTCTTTTTTCTCTCCCCCCCCCCCCCCAAAAAAAAAAAAAAACATATTAATAAAATATAATTTTGTTAGCTACCTTGTCCGGAAAGGGAAGGCTTTTTCAGGTGCGTTTCTCTAGGCCTTTAAGAATCTCAAATCTCTATCTATTGCCTCATATTTTTCTTTCTCCTCCCTACTTCGGTTTCAGTGCTTCATGATCATACCAATATAATTTGCACATCCTTTGAAATCAAGTCTCTCTTCCCATTTGGTGTTTCTTGTTTGTGTGTGTGGAGAGAGGCATGTTGGCAATGGAGCAAATCTTATGTGAACTAAATGGCGAGGAGTTAAACGAGCAGGGCTTACCTCCAGGGTTCAGGTTCCACCCTACTGATGAGGAGCTTATCACATTTTACTTGGCTTCAAAGGTTTTTAAAGGCAGCTTCTGCGGGGTGGAGATCGCTGAAGTAGACCTCAATCGATGTGAGCCATGGGAGCTTCCAGGTACACGCATTTTTATTATTATTATTATTCTACTCACGTTAGTCGACTGTCGACATCTCATGCAGCATTATTAATTATTAAAGTTCGAACACTAGAGAGTAGAGATAATAAAATGTGCTTCTGTGTTCGGCTTTTCATTTTCCAATTTTTTTTTTTTTTTTAAAGTTTGAACACTAGAGAGTAGAGATAGGCTGTTTGTCAACACTTGAGAAATGTAAATGGATGATGATTGAGTTCTGCATTTAACAATTTCTGAACTGCCGACAAAGTGGAAGAGTAATAAATAGAGATAGGTATGTATAGAAAGAGAGAAGAAAAAGGAGTAATAATGTAATATGCAGAGTTTTGTATGTGTGGATGATTTCAGATGCGGCGAAGATGGGAGAGAGAGAATGGTACTTCTACAGCTTACGTGACCGGAAGTACCCAACAGGGTTGAGAACAAACAGGGCGACCGGAGCCGGATACTGGAAGGCCACGGGGAAAGACAGGGAAGTGTACAGTGCATTAAATGGATCCTTAGTTGGGATGAAGAAGACGCTGGTTTTCTACAAAGGCAGAGCTCCGCGTGGGGAGAAAACCAAGTGGGTCATGCATGAGTACCGCTTAGACGGCCATTTCTCTTACCGCCATGCCTGCAAGGTAAGGAATCCCACCGCACGTGCAAACCCCCCCCCTGTTCTTTTGTCCACTTTCGAGTTGACTTGCTTTATATTCCATTCATTTTTTAAATTAAAATAAAGTACTGCCTCTTTCCAATGCGCTTCACTATTCTTCTTCTATTATTTACTTTGGTGGAGGGGGTAAGCTTTGTTTTCATGTGATGCGATTGATTTAACTACTGCTAAGTTTATCTCTGGAAATGGTGCAATGTGCTGTAGCCTGCCCTTACTTTTTCCTTTTCTTTCTTTTTTTTCTTTTCTTTCTTTTTTTTCTTTTCTTTTTTGTTGTGTGTGTGTGTGTGTGTAGTTGCAGGAAGAGTGGGTTATTTGCAGAATATTTCACAAGAATGGGGAGAAGATAAAAAATGCAATGTTCCCGAGTGAGGGTTATGATCTCCTAGAGTCTGCTTTAACATCGTCCGCCTGCACTTACAACAACTCCTTGCCTCCGTTGCTCGAGACGACGCCGTGTCGTCAACCTTTCCAAAACCCTTTTGATCACATATTTCATGAGGCTGTTGAGAATGAAAACGACCTGAAGAGGTTGATGAGTTCGGCGGTGTCCCAATCCCAGTCCTCTTACATGTCCAATGCCATGATCATGTCCCCATCGATTCTCTTCAAGTCTCTCCTCTCACATCAAGATTCCACTGTACTAAAGCAGCAGCAGCAGCAGCAGTTGGGAGCAGGGGAGACCAGCTTTACAACCCATTTGGAGTTGGAGCACTCAAACTTTATAGATATCAAGATGGAGCCATTGCCAAACCCCCCCGCTTGTTACCATCAGCATCCCTTGTTTTTTGAAATGGAATGCACTTCGACTTCGACACCGGCCGTGGCTGCTGCTGCTGCTGCTGAGGTGTCTGTTCATGACATATCAACTTCAATCGCCTTTAACAGGCCCGGCTACCACACAATGTTGGATCCTCAAATCAACATCGTCCATGCTCACCATGCCAATGCTTAAACTTTTTTCCTACTAGTTTTTACTTTTCGCCTGCTTTTTATTACTCTACTCGACTACGTGTGGTTGGTTGTAAACTAGTGTGTATGTCTCTCTCTAGCATACTCTCCAATCTGTATGTACCAAATATTTTCTTTTAAATCCCCCTATGATTTCCCTTAGCCCCCCAGGCCCTTATTATCCATCTCTCTACGTAATCCTTGCACTCTATTGCTAAAACAGCTGCCTTCTGCCAGCCTTGCTTAAGATGGGGAGGAATTAGGTGAGGGCAGGTTCAGCTGGATTTGAAACCATTGATGGGATTTCAAGGATTGTTTAACACACATATTGACGTCATGAGCTGTAATTCATTAGGTATTTGAAGGAGTTGGTTATAATATGATAAAGATATTATGTGTGTTTAAATAATTGTCTGATATGTATAGATAATTAAATAATTTAAATAAAATATTGTCCTTTTGTATTAAGAGGGTTCCTTTTAATAAAGGTGGGGGTGTGGTGTGATGAATCTGAATCACAAGAGAAAAAGTAAGGCGTAAGAATTATTAGAGTAGTATGTGATCAGAGAGCAGACATATCTAGTGTGTAGGCAGGAATAATGCCAAAATAAAACGAGTACGGGCATGGGGGGCATGGGGCCATTAAAATCAAGTTTGGATTCCAAAACCAAATCTTGAATCAGCCAAAATCCCTTTGTTGTTTTCTCCCCAAACCAACCCCAAATCCTGACACAGTTTGCAGTCACTCCCATTATCCTTTTGTTTCCACCTCTCCCCCTCAATCATTGCATTCAAATATATTACTATAAAATCTATATTGCAAAACCCAAAGGAGTAGCGGGGGTAAGGCCCCAAATTCATTCAGATGTGGCCCAATTAAACTATGTATATCCTTCCACTACACCTCCCACCCTCAATTTGAGTTGATTTGGGGTTTTGAACATAAAAGTAAGATGCCAGTATTAAAAATCAGTTGAGAAAAGTAAGACACATGCAAGGTATTATGAGTACAACAACAATGACTTAGCGAGAAACATGCAGTAAAGAATTACTGTTACATTGCGCTTAAAAACCTTTGGTTCCGCATTAGTTCGCATCAAGCCCGACTTCTGTCGCGACTTGAAGTAGTTAAATGTGAGCGCTGAGTGTACAACAGTTACACGTTTATTCTTAAACATCGAATCAAAGTATTATAGCTATAATACTAACCAGTTAAACATGTAAATTAGAGTTAGGTTATTTCCTCTTCCTATTTACAACCTATTAGTTCGTGTGGATGACCGGTCGACACTTAGTATTAAATTAAGATCACAATCGTCATGCTCTAGAGCATCATTCCAATTTCTCACTAAAACATGCTGTTATAACTCACTTTTCCCTAACCTTGCCTTAATGAAGTTAGTTCATAATACAAACAGATAATACGCAGATAGACATGGAAAACATGCTAAAATATTACTGAAGTAAAATGAGTTCAAAATAAAGAAATAAAAACAGAGTAAAACTTCGTTGGATGTTCTTTGTAACCGAAAACATCCAAATTCTCCCAACCTCTAAAACTATTACAATAAGGTTCTATTTATAGGCTTCCTTCGTAGCCATCTTCGAATCTTCCAGAATGGTAAGAATTAATCACACGATCTTTTCATTTTTTGTGCTTGCCAAATTCGTCTCAATTTGTTCAAGTCAGAAATTCCTTGTTTTCAGCAACCAGTCTCGCAATTGTCTGGTTAGTCAACTTCGTGCTGTCAAATGATTCTTTTCTTATTTGCTTCGTGTTGTTGGCATTTTTCTTGCGATCGCGCGTGATACGAATCGAACCAGCAACTTATTATATTCACATGACGGAGCAATTACAAGAAGAAAGAAAAGAAGATTCAAGATGCATACATTTAACATCTTCAAAAGCTTGCCAATGCACAA
>JBBMEF010000023.1:207254-223153 GCA_037832685.1 Sicyos baderoa
TCGGGTTGGGTTGGGTTAATTCTAGGTCAACCCTTGACCCAACCCAACCCATAAATATTTCATGATTTTGAACCCAATCCAACCCAAAAATGTATTTAACCCAACCCAACCCGTCAAATTGGGTTGGGTTGGTTCGGGTTATTCGGGTTTTGGGTTGGTTGAACACCCCTAACGGGGATTATAAATAATTATTATACTGGATTAAACTTGTGACTTTGATGTTGAATTGTATTTCTACTAACTAATAAAACATATGGTCGACCTTTTTAGAAGATAAATTATTTTATTCCCCTTTTCCTTTTTTTTCTAATACAATAACAACATTTGAAAATGGGAAGATCGAAACATATATGATTATTACCATTCATATAAGTTTACTTTACCAACCAAAATTGTTCTACAAACACATTGAAAACAATGAATTGAACTTAAAATATACTAAAAAAAAAACTCGTCAATTAAAAATAAATGGTCGAATGAATAAGTGAACAATAATTTTATTTATTCAATTTATGAGAAAAAATTAAAATGTGTATTTTAAGTATGTTAATAGTTATTTCAAAAATAAAAAATAAAAAAAATAATGTAGTAACAATAATTACAAACTAAATTAATAATATAAATCTCAAACAAGAGTGTCCGATGGTCATGAGTTCAAATCTCCTATTTCAATGAAAATAATAAGTTGTTTATTAAATTTTTTGATAACATTATGTTTGTTTTATCAATTACTTAACTTATAATTTCATCACTGATACATGAATAATTAACTTTCAAGGACTTAATGCACTAACGATTAAAAACGATAAATACTATTTTTTAAATTTATTAAATTAAAGATTAAATTATAAAATTAAAAGAATTAAATTTTATGATTTTTCAAAAATTAGGAACTAAATTCTATTTTTTGAAATTATAGATTACTCTGGAGCGTCCACTTAGAGATAATCCCAAATTCCCATGCCATGTGAGTCTTGATTACCATGTTTATTTCGTGGTAATTAAAAGAATACCCGGTATCTGACATTTCCGGGCATTCTAGGATTCCCATATGAAGGATATCCTATAAGATTTGGATGTCATTTTGATCGATGAGTTTCCAATATTCTCATGATGTGAGAATCGTATTTTGACGATTTTGCCCTTCTTTTAAAAAATATAAATTTTATATTTATCAATTTTTATTTATCTATTTTAAAATATAGATATTAAAAAAATATATAAATTATTGTTAGATATCTAAATTGAAATTTAAAATATTTTTTATTTTACTTTTTGTAAGATGGTTACAATTAACAAAAAAAATAAATTATTGTTAACTATCCAAATTACCTCAAAGTAAATGGTCCCTAACTTTCTTCAAACTCTTAACAAGTAAATTTTATATTTTACCCAAAAAAAAAAATAAATAAAATGGGAAAGAAAATTTAAGTTGGGCTAGAAGCCCACAAAAGGGGTCCATTTACATAGAGAGGGCAATATGGGCTTGGGTAAAAGAGCTCACGGCAAGTATGGTAATCGCAAAACACCGAATAAATTCCCGAATAGCATCGAAGTTATCGATGTGGTAATAATCTGTTTTCGCCTTTCGCAACCGTTTGTTCATATTTTTGCTTGTAAACCACACTCGCTCTCTCTCGTCTCCGGGACAACACGAACGATGACTGCAATATCCAATTCGTTGGTTTTAACGGAAAACCCTCAATTCCAGTTATCATCTGGTAATTTTCCACTCTCCGATTTCGGATTTCTTCTGGTACAGATTTTGAGCTCTTGCTTGTATGGATTTAATTTGAGATGTCGGCTCCTGCATTTCGGTTCTAGTTTCCAAATCTTATGTAACAATTTTTCCGGTTTAATCTGGGCGATGCTCGTCTAGTGCTAGTGCTAGTGCTAGAGATTCAACACTCGTGTTTTCGATTTCTCCATGCTCTTGTTTCCATTCCTTGGGAGCTATTGGGTTTTAGTTTGGGGATTTTGCATGTTTAATAAAAAATGAAAAATTTAAAACTTATTCATTTTTGTAGCAGGAAATCCAATAATAATAGGCTATAGATGAATTATTTTAGAAATTGTGCTGCAAATATAATATAAGTAGTAGAATGTGATGCTGAGGGTTTTTTTTAATAGGAAAATAAAACCTTCATTGATGAATGATAAGTTACAATCCTATCGAAAATATCACAAAAAACTATGCCACTAAGATATTAAAGTGGATAAGTCATAGCTACAAAAATGGAGAAATTCCCTTATACCTATACGCCGAGATTCAAATGGTAGTTACCTGTTACCTTTGACAAACTCTCACTCTCTCTCTGTTTTTTTTTTTGTTAATTAAGAACCAAACTTTGATTTGAGTAAAAAAGGAAATAACAATACGAAGTATTAATCTTGCAATGAATAATTTGCACCTCGACATACTGTCTCACCCTACAACATTTGGATGTCAAGAAAGCTTGTAGGAAATTAATTCCTAGGTGGGTGACCACCATGGATTGAATCCATCACCTTAAGCACTTTAAGGCCCTCTTTGACCACTAGGCTACTCCATAATGGTTGAAATTTTTGAAAATTTCAATTTCCGTAATGAGGTAATGACTGTATCCTCCAACGAAGAGGAAGACTAATTAACCCGACATTGAAAAAAGAGTGACAAGAAAAGCCCTCCACAGGACTAGATACCCAACAACGAACATCTCTTGCAATCTGAATTTTTGTGACAAATTTTTCAGTTCAAGCTGCATATAGGTATAATTTTTGTGCAACCAAGGTAATGACTGGTAGATAGTTGCTCTCATTTCATTAATTTGGAAGAATTAGGGAGTGTATAATTGTGTGGGCCCTTAATTTTGTTAGTCTACATTTACTCATAAATTATCTTGTCAGGGTCAAATCTGCAAACTGCCAATAAACGACTTGGGAGCATGTCTTCTACCAGCTTGTTACTCAATCCTGGTTGGGTGGGAAAGGCGAAGCCTTCTACATTTAAGCGGCCACTTTCAGTTCAAGCTGCATATAGGTATAATTTTTGTACTTGCTTCATAAACCACATGCGATTAAGTCATCTCATACGATAACATTGCGGTCTAGGGAGTCTATCTTGAAAGAAATTATTATTAATCACTGATGTAACATTGAGAAACTCTTCACGTGGTAGGAACTGGGAATGCATGTTTAGAATTCTTGTACGGGTAGGCATCATTGGGGTGTGCAAAAACAATATATAGTCAAAGAAAGATGCATCAATTGCAGCCTCGGCCTTCTTTTTGAATGGATGACCCTCTAGAGTAGTTTTCAGTAATGGTCTGAGCTCATAGGGGAGAGCGCAACTCCAGTTGAAAGCGTTGAGCAATCGATTCCAGAATGCTTGGGCAAAGTGGCAGGTAGAAAATAAGCAACCTTGTGATTCCAAATCCATCCTACATAAGACACACCATTATGGGGAGAGGGACATATGAGCCAATTTACGTTCTATCTTATCATTAGAATTGATAGCCTAGTGGGCCATTTCCCATAGGAAAAATTTAATCTTCTTTGGATAGGATCCCTTCCAAAGGTTGTTGAATAGTGTGTCTGTGTCATTGGATCGGTGAGCCTCATTTCTATAAATTAGAGATTTGGTAGTAAATGCCCCACTGCTGTCCAGATTCCAAACAACTGTGTCAAGACTTTGTGATAATGTAATAGAGTCCAAGTGATGAGATATGGGGGCAAAGTCATTGGCTTCTTGTTCGTTCAAATTCTTTCTAAGATTCAGGTTCCAGCAAGCTGTAGCAGCCTCCCAGATTTGGGAAACAGATGCATTCTTCATGTTGGATAGATGAAAAATTCCGGGAAAGATGTTTTCAAGAGATTCATGTAGGAGCCAAACATCTTTACAGAAATGGATTAGCTTTCCATTCCCAATCTTGAATGATGGGTTTTCGTGGATGAGGGATCCATGTCTGTTGATATTTTTTCAGGGCCCTGGGGATCGATTCAAAGCTCTGTTATTCAGTGCATCTTTTTAGTGGTGGGCACCATATTTAGCATCCAAGACTCACCACCAAAGAGCCTTCTCCTCGTTGATGTATCTCCAGGTCGAACAAAGTTTTCTTGGACAACTCTTTGAGATTCCGTAAGTAACTAAGTGTATGGTTAAACTGAAAATGAAATCTAACGGTAAGAGTGATGATTTCGTACTTTCTTTAAAATGCCAAAAAGCCAACATTGCTCTGTAATTGAGTTTTCATTTGAGATCCAATGCCAGTTGCTTTCCTTGTCAACAACTAAGTTCTTTTTTCCTTCCGTTAGGGGCTCTATAAGGTAGTTTACTTGCTTATTTGCTAAAATAAGTGTTCTTAAGACTGATGTTGTTCAACCCTATACCCCCCGATCTCTCAGATTGATAACAGTGGACCATTGGGCCATTTAACCAGATTAGATCATTTTTTTTTTTTGAAACAAGAAACAAGTATATTCATTGATGAAATGAACAAAAGTACATGATGAAACAAAAAACACCAGAAAATAAACAAACCAAAAAACAAAACAATACAGTGATGGTAGAGAAACAAAATATGCTAAAAGCAAAAATCAAACAAGAACAATCCAGATCAAAACAAAAAGATAAAGGACTATTCGAGATCAGCCCAAAGTAAATAAACATCTTGAATGGAGAATCCAGCGAAGGCTCTTGATGAAGAAGATGCCCAAGTTGAAACATGCATACGAACAGAATCTAATTCTAGGTTATTTGTGGATATGAAGTTAGCATATTGATAAAAGCGCACGCCTTGGCCTGATGCGAAGTGCAAAATGGCGAGGAAAGGCAAGGGCTTGATTGAAGGAGTCCGCCTTGAATTTTTTAGAGGCGCAATACCGGCCTATGTGCAAGGCGATGGCCTTGAAAACACTGCCGACACGCAAAAATTCATGTCCCGTATATTATTATTTTTTAATTTTGGACACTTCACGGACGCACCATTTAAAACTCATATCTTTCAAGTGTGCGACGAGTACGACATGACAGTGAGCGATGTGGGTGAAGGCGGTGTCTATCTAAGGTAGATGGAAAAAAAAATGAAAAAGTAGAGAAAGAGGGGAAGTATAAGACATTTTATTCATGTGGCACATTGGGTGCCACAAAAATTCCATTACTTTTCAATATTTTTATTAATAAAAGGAATTTTTGTGGCACCTAATGGTGCCACATGAGCAAAATGTAGGGCTCCCCTACACATGCATGTGTAGGGGAGTTTTACTTCGTATAATAGAGAGAAGGGAAAAGAGGAAAAATATGTGGTGGGAGAGAATGTGGGAGTTTGTTGAGTGTTACGATTTTTATAAATTTTGTTTTGTGGGATATTTGGATTTTTTTAATCATATTAAATGGGCTCATATAACTATGCGTGTTGAATTCAAATGCTAATTAAAACTTCGTTTGCATTTTTTATTTTAATTATTTTTCATAGCCAGTAAAAAAACAAAAATATTGAGTTTGAGCTTTTAATATTATGTAATAAAATAAATAAATAACGTGAACCGACGTATCGGTGTGATACATTTTCAATAGTTGGTGTGTTTTTGTGTTTGTCTTGTCGTGTGTGTGTTCTGTGTTTGTGCTTCTATTACAACATTTAGCATCATGGTGGGGTTCCAGCCACATTTTTTCTTTTCTTTTTTTCTTTTGTAATTAGAATCTTTGATGAATAATAATTGGAAGGCTCTAATGAGCTAGTTTTGGGAGGAGGATTTCTCTTCCCCAGCTCTTAGGTTGTTTCTCTCTCTATTTTTCTATCTTATCATTTCTTATCCCAAAATATCAATAAATAAATAAAAGCTTTTAGGATTGCAAATAATGTATAGATTATAACAGTTGTTGGTATCCCTTGTTAGCCTTGTAGCAAGTGTTCTGATTAGAAATTAATAATAATATTAGTATAAGTTTCAAATGGACATGGCACAAGTTGATGTCTATTATATTGCATATTGTCTTGGTGGGACCATCAAAATGTTTCATTTGAAATATTCTAATGGCAGTTTATTGTGTACCTTGTGACAGTGATGGCGGACGGTCAAGCAATGCAGGCATTTTTATGGGAGGTTTTGTATTGGGAGGGCTCATAGTTGGCACGCTTGGCTGTGTATATGCCCCTCAGGTTTTTAACTTTTGTTCATATCTTATCTTACCTCTAAATTATACATATGAGAAATTCTTTTTTTTTTGGATAAGATACATATGGAAAATTCGACCTGGCATATCTGTTACTTGTGTGCCATAGATACTATATTATGGAAGATAGGTAGAAATCTGCACAACTATTGTCTCTAAGCTTCAAATGCAGAATGGTAGCTTTGAATGACTGAGGTTAATCATGTATTTGAAATATTACAGATTAGCAAGGCACTTTCTGGAGCAGACCGAAAGGATTTGATGAGGAAACTTCCCAAGTTCATATATGATGAAGAAAAAGCATTAGAGGTGCAAAAACACTCGTCTCTTCTAAATTGTAGCAAGTGATCTCGTGAATGAACATTCATTTGACATTGATTTACCTAATGATAATCATGGATTTTAGTAACATAACTTTTTTTATATTTTTATATATATCTGTGAGTGTCCGGTCAGCTTACGTGTACTTTGACTATTCTCACTGAACATATCTCCTGGTCCTACAACATTTGGATATCAAGGAAACTTGTAGAAAATTAATTTCTAGGTAGGTGGTCACTATGGATATCACTTTTTAGATCTTCAATGCTCCCTTTAGGCCACTCCATGATGGTTAGTAACATTGCATTTACGTCTTAAACACCACGAGTTGGCAGAGTGACCATTTACAAATGATTTAAAATAGTATTAGTTTTCTTGTCAATCAAATGTAGTAAGACACGTAGTTATCCCATTAGGTTAGTCATGTTTGACATATGTTGGCTCAAACACTCGTCGAGCCAACATATGTCAAACCTTGACTAAAGTTGAAAGAGTCTAATCCATGTTCATGTATGGATTTGCTTATCGTAGGATACAAGTTTTGGTAATTCTATGGAGTACATAAACTCATTTATATATTATCTAAAAGATGTCTACTACTGTATGTACTAATTTTTACAAATTATAAACCCACCAAACAAAACCATCATGGAGTGGCTCAATTAGTCAAAGAGGGCCTTGGGGTGCATAAGGTGATGGGTTCAATCCATGGTGGTCACCTACCTAGGAATTAATTTCCTACGGATTTCATTGGCATCTAAATGTTATAGGGACAGGCGGTATGTCTCGTGACATTAGTCGAGGTGCACGAAAGCTGGCCCGGACAGTCACGGATATAAAAAAAAAAAACCACCGAACAAATACCAATTATTACTGATTCAATTGCTCAAGCACAATTCAATTAAGCTTATCAACTAATATCCCACTTTATTTGGTCTATTCATGGTTTGTTGGTATTTAGTAGTATAATACTCTTTTAACTTTCTCTATCTTTTTGTTTATCATTTTGTAACTTTTCATATCATCAATGAAAGTTTTCTGTTTCTCATAAAAAAAAAAAAAAAGTAGTATAATACGCTTGGGTTTTTGATGTAGTCTTCTGTTAGCAAACTTGTGGATCAGGAAAAGAAAATCCACATTCATCTAACATAGGTTATACAAAACTAACCTATTTGGTGTTCCCAAGGGGTGGCACAGTGGTTGAAGACTTGAGCTTTAAAGGTATGCTCCCTTCAAGGTCCCAGGTTCAAGACTCACTTGTGACATTACTCCTTCGTTATCTCTGGTGCCTGGCCTAGGGACGGGCATGGTTACCCTTGTTTCAAAAAAAAAAACTAACCTATTTGGTTTTGTTGGTGCCAAAATTTACGTGCTCTTTATTCAAATTGCAGAAAACTAGAAAAGTGCTGGCTCAAAAGATAGAACAGTTGAACTCGGCCATTGATGAGGTTTCTACTCAGCTCCGAACAGAAGATTCCCCAAATGGAGTGGCTGTGAACTCTGATGAAGTTGAACCTGCCCTTTGAATGTTTCATTACTCAGCTATTCCGTCTTCATCGCCCACGATTGTGACTCAGAATAATAGTTTATTTTCTTGCTATCGTCTTTAATTTTGTCTTAAAACATTTGGATCCGAAGTATCTATGTGCATTACACCAGCGCATAATGTGTTGCTATGATCACTTAAATGCTCCTTATAAAGTTGAATAGATTTGTAGAAGAGCATTCTTGCTGTTTCCTATTTTGTACACGAACAACAGGCAATGTTTTGTATTTTAAAGCCACATATTTCATCCCTTCTACCTTTATTTGCATTTTTTTTAATTCGTCTGGCACTCGTGCTAAATGACCCCTTGTCGGTGAGGCGTACGTGTAACTGCAGCCACTCCATCCTTGTCTTCCACAGAAAAACTAAATCATAGCAGGGAAAGCAGAGATACTCAAAAGGTGATCAAGGGATCCCCAAGGGTGGTGCGGCGGCCGAAGGCTTGGGTTTTGAAGGTATGCTCCCCTCAAGGTCTTAGGTTCGAGACTCACTTGTGACATTAATTTATAGAAACCTCCCGTATCTCCATTCTTTCTATGTCTCCTGATATCTGACCTAGAGACTCGCGTGGTTATCTTAGGTATAGAGGAGTGAAACTCTGATTTTTCGATTTCTAAAAAAAAAAGAAAAAAGAAAAGAAAAGGTGATAGAGGGGCTTTTAGTTAAACCTTGATAATTTAACACTCATATCCTCTTTGCATTGGAGACAACAGGGGAAGAACTATAACTACAATGTAACAAGTGTAGCATTCGAGTCTTCGACATCGGTTATTGTTAAAGCCAGAGTCGGGACTTAACCGATGGGTGTGTCAAATATGCACCAATTCCTTCTCTCTGTTTTATGTTCCAAGCCAAGGGTGAAAATGACGTGGATATACTATGAATCATTGGCTTGGAACAATATTATCCTCCATCAAACAATAAGAGGCAGACATTAGAGGGGAAAAGTTTATAATTTGTCAGACTGAACAAGTGCCAGCATGGACTGCTACCTCTGGTAACAAACATATAGGTAGAGGGCATTATTGGAAAGTTGCATAGGTGAACTCTGTGGTTCATAGGCTTCTTGAATTTGCAAGGCAAAAAATGGTACCTTATCTCATGTATCTGCCTCTCACAACTTTCTCACCACAAAACACTTTCTAGATCACTTGATTGTAACTTGCAAGTTGCCACCATCCTTCCATGTATGATAAAAAAGGGCAGCTTTTGAATAGCCCAAATACCAATTTCAGAGTTTTATGTTTATATATAAATATATATTTGTGAAGTGGAGGGACTTGGCCTGAGTTAGTAGCCATGGCCACACACGCAGCTCTGGCTTCGACTAGAATCCCCACCAACACAAGGCTGCCCTCCAAGTCTTCCTACTCTTTCCCCGCTCGATGTTCATCCAAGGTCGGTCTTTTCATCTCTCGAATCGAACTACTAAATTGTAGCTGGTAATTCATTAAACTGTTCTCAAATTTAGTTTATGTTTGAAACGTGTTAAATCACAAATCAACCCAAAAGCTTAGCTGATAGGCTGGATGGAGTAAATTTAAATATATCAACTAACACTCTCCTCACTTGTGGACTTGAAAATATTAAGAATGTCCATCAAGTGGAAATCAATATTACTTGGGGATGAAATAACTCGACAAGGGCTCAAACACCAGACTTCATACTCTATTCCATTTTGAAACGTGTTAGTTGATGAGTTAGAGTAAATTTAATTATATCAACCAACCGTTTTTATTTTTCATGTGCAGAGGCTGGATGTTGCTGACTTCAATGGGCTGAGATCTGCTTGCCTGACCTTCTCCAACAATGGCAGAGAAGGATCTTTCTTCGACGCCGTGGCTGCTCAACTTACTCCCAAGGTTCTTCCTTTTTTTACCTTCTTTTTCTGGTTTGAAATGAAATAAAAAGGAGATCACAGTAGTTTGAGCAAACTGATTGTCTGAAGAAATGTATATATTTGATTTGACTAATCTTAGTTTGAGTAATCATAAGCAACCCATCTTCATCTTGCTTCTTACTAGAGTAGAAACATTTTCTTCTTAACAGGCAGTAGGATCATCTCCTGTTAAGGGAGAAACTGTGGCTAAACTCAAGGTTGCAATCAATGGATTTGGACGTATTGGCCGAAACTTTCTGCGGTGCTGGCATGGCAGGAAAGACTCGCCTCTCGATGTTGTTGTCGTCAACGACAGTGGAGGTGTCAAGAATGTAAGTAACATATATCTTCTCAATGCATTGATCATGAGCCATTTTCTAGAATTGATCTACTCGAATTTGTTAGCAAAAGTCTGGCAACTTAGGGTGCTTTATATGAAAATTTCAGGCCTCCCACTTGCTAAAATATGATTCCATGCTGGGAACTTTCAAAGCGGACGTGAAAATTGTGGACAATGAAACCATATCTGTTGATGGTAAGCCAATCAAGGTTGTCTCAAGCAGGGACCCACTCAAGCTTCCTTGGGCCGAGCTTGGCATTGACATCGTTATCGAGGTAGACTTAAGTCCTTCCGGATCAATTATCAGTTTAACCAGCCCCATCAATAATTATTCAGCTTGATGGCTGTGTCCAAGATCAATTATTGATATCCATGGCCTTTGCAGGGTACAGGAGTGTTTGTGGATGGTCCAGGTGCAGGGAAACACATTCAAGCAGGTGCAAAGAAGGTTATTATCACTGCTCCTGCAAAAGGTGCTGATATTCCAACATATGTTGTCGGGGTGAATGAAAAAGATTACTACCACGATGTCGCTAACATCATGAGGTCAGTAACAATTCGTACCTGGAAATGACCTTGTTTTCAACCTTTGGGTTTCTAGGTAATCGTTTTTCGGTTGGCTAGTTAGGATTGTTAAAGATTTTCCTTTTTGCTCTTAATTTTCTATGCAGCAATGCTTCTTGCACAACCAATTGCCTTGCTCCTTTTGTGAAGATCATTGATGAGGAATTTGGTAAGCAATCGATTTCCTTTCGGCAGACCGGCATTATTGTTTCCTGATTTTAACCACTTGATATTGATTGAATTCAGGTATTGTGAAGGGAACCATGACAACCACTCACTCCTACACTGGAGACCAGGTAAAGAAAATATACAAACAATAACATTATGAATGCATGTAGAAACCTTATGGCATTGATGTGATTCTTGAAAGGGAAAGGAAATCTTATAACCCCATGACATGTTTTTGGGATTATTCAGAGACTTTTGGATGCATCACACCGTGACTTGAGGAGAGCCAGAGCTGCAGCTTTGAACATTGTCCCCACAAGCACTGGTGCAGCAAAGGCTGTGTCCCTTGTGCTGCCCCAGCTTAAGGGCAAGCTCAATGGTATTGCACTTCGTGTGCCTACTCCAAATGTTTCAGTTGTCGACCTTGTTGTGAATATTGAGAAGAAAGGCATCTCTGCAGACGATGTCAATGCTGCCTTCAGAAAGGCAGCCGAAGGACCGTTGAAGGGTGTTTTAGCCGTGTGCGATATCCCTCTTGTTTCTGTGGACTTTAAGTGCACCGATGTTTCCTCCACAATTGACTCTTCACTAACAATGGTAATGGGAGGTGATATGCTCAAGGTTGTCGCCTGGTACGACAATGAATGGGGATACAGGTGAGGACTTTCATTCATGGGAGTTGATGATTCCCTTCAACATTATAAACCAAAGTATGTATACATATATATTTAGTTTCATTGGCTTTTTGTTGTCTGCAGTCAAAGAGTTGTCGACTTGGCTCATTTGGTGGCAAACAAATGGCCGGGAGCAGAAGCGGGATCGGGGAAGAGCGGAGATCCATTGGAGGAATTCTGCAAGACTAACCCAGCTGACGAAGAGTGCAAAGTTTATGAAGCTTAGGCGTCAGGTCCTGTGCTGGCTGCTTTTATTCTAGGCTGTTCTTGCGCATGAAATGTACAATGCTTGTTTTGTATTAAAATTCATGGAAGAGAATCTATTTATTCTATCCATTTATAAAATTTGAATGCAGTGTTCTAAAGCTGCAATAACCTTTCTAAAGTGACAGAAGTGAACAAAAAACATGCACCACCACCTTTACTGCACGTTTCTTCCTTATATTTTCTTAGCAAATTGCAAAACAGTCCAATTTTTTTCTTTAAATTTAGACATGTTCCTCTGATTTCCTTAGCTAAAATCAGGAGCACAAAATGATATCATTTTAATTCAAAATGATGTGCATTTAAACAAGCTGTACATGATCATTTCCTTCCAACATTCTTTAGTAGAAAGCAATGATCTCCCAAACATCACAAGTACACATATTTTTCTATTCCTATGGAAACAGATAGCTCAATTATACAGTTACAGCTCTCAAACTTGTTTTGGAGTGTAACTGATATCTTGAAAGACATGAAATTATTGACGAAGCTGGTCGGTTGCTTCAATTTCTATTTGTCAACATCTCAAGGAATTACCTCTAAATTATCATCGTTCTTATCATTTTCAGATGACGTCTCGACTTTCCTTCGTTTGCTTTTCCTTTTAGATGGCTCTTTCTTCTCATCCAACAGCGATATAATTCGTCGAAGACGGTTTGAATGTGATCCACTGCTGCTAGACAGATCAAATTCTTTTGTATCTGAATGGTATAGCTTGCGAATAATCTGAAAACAGTGTATGGCAAGAGCAATGAAGCACACCATCCCACAAATTAGAAAGAGGCCCCAGAAGCTCTGAAGTTCAAGCCGATCTGATTCTAGCTCTGTACTGTCCGAGCTGCAGGCACTTTTCACTAGCCATTTGTCATGAATCCGCTGCAGATCGCCATTCTCTGATAGCTGCAAGATGGCGGTCGACATATCGATAGCCAGTGGGGAGTCTCGCGCGAATGCCTGAATCACCAAAAGGAGCAACGTGAGATGCAGCCAATTGACCAAATACTAAATAAGAGCGACAACTCCTTGAAAAAAATAAACACTCACAAAACCCCAGCCACTTTTTGTGAACTCTTGACCTACAACTCTGAATGTACACTGTCTTGAGAGGAAATTTTCTATATATAGAAGTTCATCAACTATAGCAGCAACACCTCCCTCCTTATCAGGGCCAAGTGCCTTGGCGTATGCTTCCGGTGATCCGAGAGCAATAAGCCTAGAGCTGGATATGTTGAGCTCCTCGCTCAGATAACGTTCAGCAAAAGAACCAACTTGGAAACCTATCGGCTCATCGCTTTCCCCCAAGGCTTCGATTCCGGTGATGGGAGAATATAGCTGCTGCACTGTGAGAATGGATGTTAAACTAGCAGTGTAGCTAGAATTTATAATCAAAACCACAAAGAGCCATATGATCAGCACCAGGCGGCCAAGAGAGCTAACAGTGTTCTCCTCTGCAAATTAAGTAGAGAATGAGTAATTTACAGATGATAACAGTTACAGTTACAATAATCGATGACAGCGAACGATCTTTGGCGAATAGCATAAAGCATAACCTAGACAGACTGAAAGCATGATTCTAGTTACACTTCCACTTACTATGGGCAAAAAATAGTGTTGAGAAGCTGAACCTGCAAAGCTTACAAGCAATAAATGGATCAGCAGGCAAGTTTTTGAGATATCAACTGGTCTAGAAAGAGGAGAAAAAAAGAGTAAGGACTTGAAGAATCAGCATGTCCTAGTTGTCTAGTTCGAGAATAGAATATGGGTACACTCAATCTCTTGGGACGATATCACTAGATTAAAGACCATAACAACCATCATGGAGTAACCTAGTAGTCAAGTAGATCTTGAGAAACTAAGAAGTGAAAAGTTCAATTCATGGTCGCCACCTACCTAGGAATTAATTTTCTACGGGTTTTCTTGACATCCAAATGTTATAGGTTCAAATGATATGTCCGTGACAATATTCAAGTTGGCCTTGACCGTCACAAATATATAAAAAAAAAATAGACAAATACATATATCATGAGAAGTACAAAACGGGAGTGTATACGTCTAGCAAAAAGTCCTTTCACAAAAAAATGCCACTTTAAGTTCCAAACTCAAAATTTATCCATGAAAATCTCAGATGCAAAAAATTCTTTGGATTAATGTTCAATTAGATTGTCCTAAACAACTTTCCAAATCAAAGCAATAATCTTTGCCTTCTTTGTGAAATAGTCTACAATAGACTCCTGTCACTTGGTTTTCATCTTACCAGTAAAACCATGACTATAATCTCTCTAAGTTACAAGATCTAAGCAGCATTTTGTACTTCTCTCGCTTCCTTTCCTTTTCAAGTAACAAACTCAAATATTTTAATAGGACGAACTACGCAACAAGATCCCAGACAAACGACCTCACCATAAAATCGTGATACATTGTCTTCGAGGTGGGCCTCGAAATTCATCATTCGCCCTATGCTCGAGAATCCAAACAACTATTCCAACGAAAAGGAAGAAACCGGCAGTGACCATCCACATGGCTGGAGAAAATGGATGCAAGAATGCCCAAGCACCAGTGTTCAGTTTTTTGAAAGGGGCCACAACAACTAGTCCAGAACCAGTGTATGGCAGAGTAAAATCGACAAGCCTTGTACGGCTTGTGACAATGGCTATGTCCCCGACAACAGCATCAAATTTCTGATACAGATATAAGAATTAGCCCATTGAAGTAACTTACAGAATTCAAAATTTAGATATGCTTTAGTACTCACACCAGTTGTAATCCCATACACAAGATCTGTGTAATTTGGATTCTTATGGCCATCGCCAAACGCTACAAATCGGTGCGGGACGGCATACGGTAATAAGTTTACAGCAGCTGTAAACACATCAATGCAGAAACCTTGGAAATTCTTCGTCCCTTTGGTTTGTGATACAAACTCCTTGTAACTGACCCGAAGAGGCACTCCAATGTTAAGTAGTTTCCCATTGTTTGGGAATACCCATCCTCGAGGCTTTTCTATCGTATTTCCTGGCCATATAACCTCGTACAGCTTCGGATTCGCGTGTGAACGATTAGGTGGTTTGGAATAGAGTGTCTCAGGAGCATCAATTGATAGACCAGAATAGTTGGACCAGTAACCAACCCTTCTTGATCCAGTCCCAATAACATTAATAATATCATATGCAGGATGAACAAGAGATCTATGAGGATCAAACTTAATGGCACCAGACAAACCAACAAAGTCACTCTCCAATATGTTATTCAGCAGATGATTTCCACCGTCAAAGATAGTCATAGCTTCGAGATGAAGATCGCGGTTTTGACCGAAATTCAGCCTGGAATCATTAGAATGTGTAACAATCCCACCTTGATTAAGAAATTTGTCCATGGCATAAGCAACCACCCAAACAGAATCATAAGCATATAGACCATAAGTATTCATACCTAGAGAGCCACCAGTTAACTTATTCCACCTGGAAAGAAAAGCTTTCTTTTTATCTGACTCGGCCGTGTGCTGGCGTAAGGAAAGAACTCCTTGCATCGAGTCCAAGGTCTCGAGAGGGGGAGCCGGAACAACACTATCTAGCAAAGACGTAAGCCAATCAGTTGTTATCCATGCATATCCATTCCCCATCATTTGAAGGGATTTAGCCACCGAAAAGACTAAAGCACCTAACTTGGGGTTCACATGAACAACCATAACTCTTGATTCCATTAGTGCAACCTTAACAAGTTGATCCATAACTTGGGATCGGTTAAGCATAGATTCTGGACTAATACCCACCTTATATGTGATTTTACAACGCTTTTCGGAAAGTTTATCACCCAATGTTGCAATACCATTCAACCCGTAATCGTCATCGACATATATAGCAATGACCTCTTTCCAACCATAGTACTCAACAATCTCAGCAACTGCAGTCATTTGAAACTGTGAAAATAATTAAGAGGAATAATTTCTGTGTATTATTCATTTAGAGGAGGGTTTCTTAAATAGAGAAATC
>JBBMEF010000023.1:223253-247140 GCA_037832685.1 Sicyos baderoa
TTTGCCAAAAGAGAAATATTCTTTTTGTGTATATCAATAATACCAAGGCCTCCCTCTTCAATAGGTAGTTTGACGGTTTAACGGAGGGCTGCTTTTGCCAAAAGAGAAATATTCTTTTCGTGTAACTGGGGGCACCCGAATGGCTTGGGCAATTCTACTGGCGCGTGAGAAACCAGTGTTCTCTGATACGGCGACGCTTGGAATCGGTTTAACGGAGGGCTGCTTTCGCGATTTCGAAGCCAATGTCTCAACTGGAGGATCAATGGCGAATTCGACCTGCAAAAGAGATTCGATTCTAACCTTCATTGTAGAGGATGATGAAGATGGAAGCGCAATCAGTGCTGGCAAGAAGCCCGATTCATTTTCCTTGACTTTAAGGATAGGAGCTCGAAGATCCAATCGCTCTTTAGTTCCATGTGCAATATCAATCAAGCCTCCACAAGCTTCTCCAATAATAGTGAATGATTCATCGTTCCACCTATGAAGAGGAAGGTCCCTACAACGAATCCATCCACCGTAGCACGCAGTGACCGGATTAGCTAACATCAGCTCATCAGAGTAGGCCGAAAAAGCAACCTCTGCTTCATCAATCAAGCACCACCCCTTCGTCATCAGAAGGTTGTTCAACAGAGCCGGATCTTCACACCTCAATAGAGCTCTATCAGGCAAATGGGGGAGAATGGTCAAGGAGGAGGAGAATTTCTGTCGCAAGGCCGATTCGATATACTGTTATTGTCCGTTAAAAGGGTCTGGGGTTAAGGAGAAGCTATATAAGCCGGGGAGTTGTTTTGTTTAGGTATGAAAATGTATTCAATTGTTGTTTACTCAGAGAAGTATCATACTTGGTGTTTTAAAAAGCCTCAAAAGGTGCAGGCTCAATGTTGGCGCCTTTTCATAAAGCCCTCAAGCACGCAAGTCGCACGTCTTGAGGAATTTCTTATTTATTTAAAATCTAAGTAAAACGGTATCATTTTTCTCTATTTATTTTTTAAATTTCAAATTCAATCAACAATTTCTTCAAAGTTTTATGTTAAAAGAAAACAATTAAAACCTAATCGTCAACCCTAGTGACCAATCCACTTCTCTGTTCTCTCTAATTATCGCCAATGAAGGAGTGGATGGAGTTGAATATGTATTTAGCATCCATAAGTTTGATCTTTAGGACTTTAGATTTTTATTTGGAATTAATATTTTAATGTTTCATGTTTTTTATGGGTTGACTTTGTAAAAAACTCTATATTGAAAGAGAGTACTACATATGTTTTGTGTATACATGTATACACTTTTTTTTTTTCTATGCATGGTGCGTCTCGAGTAAAAAAATCCACGCCTTTTGGTGTATCATGTGCCTCAAGCTCCAGAGGGCCATTGCGCCTTTGTGCGCCTTGAGCTTTTTAATACACTTGTATTGTCCATTCTCTCTGTTGGTTAATTTGAAAGAAGAGAAAAATAGGATTTTTTGAGGCAGGGATACTGGGATGGGTTCATTTAAAATAATGTACAACTTTAGCAATGTTGTAGTGTTCCAACCATATAATTTTCTAAAACATATAATTATAGTCTTTCGATGATTATTAATGATGGTAAGACTCTAATGGTCTAGTTTGGGAGGGTGATTTCTATTCTCTCAGGCCTTAGAGTGTTTTTTTCTCTCTTTTGTCTATAAAACATCCTTTCTCATCCCAAAAAACACTATTATATAAATAAAACACCAGATGAAAATAATGTATGGTTTGTCATAATTGTTAGTATCCCTTCTAGCATTTCTGAGTGGAAATTGATAATAATGTTGGTATAATTTCAAATGGATATGGGCACAAGTTGATTTTATTATGTTGTATATTGTCATGGTGGGACCATACTATATGCTTCATTAGAAATATTCTAACGGCAGTTTCTTGTGTACTTTGTGACAGTGATGCCGGACGGTCAAGCAATGCCAATGCAGGCATTTTTATTGGAGGTTTTGTACTGGGGGGGCTCATAGTTGGCACACTTGGCTGTGTATATGCCCCTCAGGTAACTTTTGTTCATCTCTTATCTAACCTCTAAACTGTACGTATGGGAAGTTCCACTTAGTTTGCCTGTGTTACTTGTGCGCTATAGATACTAGAGTATGGAAGATAGGTAGAAATATGCATAAGTAATTGTCTCTTAGCTTCAAGTGCAGAATCCTAGTCTTTTTATTACTGGGAGTTGATCCTGTTTCTTAATTACAGATTAGCAAGGCATTTGCTGGAGCAGACCGAAAGGATTTGATGAGGAAACTTCCGAAGTTCATATATGATGAAGAAAAAGCTTTAGAGGTGCGAAATCACCATCTCTTATTTGTTGCAAGTGATCTCCTGAATAATCTTTTTGTCTTCCCTTGACATTTATTTACCTAAGAGTAATTGTGCATTTTATTGGTAACATGGCATTTACTTCTTAAGCACGATGAGTTGGCGGAATATAATTGAAGGTTGCGGGCTAAGAATAGGTTCAATGTGGCCGCCTACATATAATTTTAAATAGGCTAAATTATAGAGAACACCTCAGAATGATGGAGTGTATGTCAAAAATGCTCTTGAACTTTGAAACGTTTTAAAAATACTCTTGAACTTCAAAAAATACCCTTGTCGTTAAGTTTTGATGGGAACGGTTAAAGTTTCGTTTAAAAAATACCTCCGAACTTCAAAAAAATTGAAAATTACACGGTCTTAAATAAAAACAATAAAATTATTCTCTCTCTTAAAATTCTGATGAAAAATGTTAAAGTTTTGTTTAAATAATTTGTCTTTGACATTTCAAAAACTTCAAAAAAATATTCTTACTCAAAATTGTTATTCTTCTTCCTTTACAGAATTTTCCTCCATGACATTAAAACAAAAACAAACATATTATTAATATTTTAGATGTGACATAATAAACTCCCAAAAATTTAAATCCATAACCATAATTATCCCTTTTAACTCTCCAAGGACGAAAACAAGGCTAAATTGTTGTTGTGTTGGATTTGAAAATCTAAGGTCCCGTTTGATAACCATTTGATTTTTTGCTTTTTGTTTTTCAATTTAAGCTTATTTTTACTCAAATTTCCTACCATGTGTTCCACCTCTCCTACAATATATCTTTCCTACCATGTGTTCCACCTCTCCTACAATATATCCATCTTTTTTTAAAGAAAGTAGGTGGATGCAAACTAACTTTCAAAAACAAAAACAAAAACAAATTTTGGAAGTTACTTTTTTTTGTTTTCAAATTTTGGTTTGGTTTGGTTTCTAGAGTAAAAGTAAGATGTAGATATCTAAGTAACAAAAAACATATGGTAAGGTAGTTGTTGTAGGCTTAAATTTTAAAAACAAAAAATAAAAAACTAAGGCCCCGTTTGATAACCATTTGGTTTTTCGTTTTTTGTTTTTGAAATTTAAGTTTATTCTCACTCAAATTTTCTACAATGTGTTCTACCCTATCTACAATATATCAATCTTTCCTTAAGAAAGTAGGAGAACACTAACCAACTTTTAAAACAAAAAAAAGTAGCTTCCAAAAGTTTGTTTTTTGTTTTTAAAAGTTGGTTAGTATTCTCCTACTTTCTTAAGGAAAGATGGACATATGGTAGGAAGGATGGAAGACATTGTAGGAAATTTGAGTGGGAATAGGCTTAAATTTTAAAAACAAAAAATAAAAAACCAAATGGTTATCAAACGGGACCTAAATGATTATCAAACGCCTAAATGGTTAGGTTCTAGTAGGGATTTGTTCAAAAATTTGAAATTAATTTATCATTGTTTTGCTTCATGAGATCTATTTCTAGCTTATATTTGTTAAAATAATTCAACTACCTAAATATTTGAGTTGATGTTAAAATTTGGAGATGAAAAATAAATTTTTCGATAATCTACCTATTGTTTCCTAATTCTTATTCGTTATTTATCATCTCATCAAAATTAACACTGGAATTTATAGTTCATTTGTGATTTTGGTAACTTTTAAACTTGTGGGTTTATTTTTAGCAATCAATTATCAATGTTAAAACATACTAGCTAATTTGAGCTAACATTCAATGATTTTCTATGCATTGGAAAACAAAGGTAAAAATGATAAAAACATTAAATTAATTATAAAGAACGATGAGAAGAGAATTAAGAAATTCATTTCTATCATCAAACCAACAATTCAATCAATTAAACAACTAGTATTGACATAAAAATAATTCATAAATTATGAATACTAAGGTAAAACTTGTCTTTTACAAACACAATTAGATGTTGGTATTGTTGAAACAAAACTTAAAATTTTCCATCAAAAAAATGAGTAAGAATAATTTTTAATGTTTTTTTGAAGACCTAGGATATTTTAAAACTTTTTTGAAGTTTAGAGGTGTTTTTGAAACTAAACGTTAACGGTTTGCATCCAAACTTAACTGCAATGGTATATTTTAAAGTTTAACCATGTTTTAATCTTTTCAAAGTTCAAGGTCAGTTTGACTCAATTTTGTTTATGAAATGTGGTTTTTCGGTATTTAGTATAAAATATGAGTATAATATATGCCTGGATATATGATGTAGTCTAGAAGATTAGCAAACTTGGTGGATGGGGATCAGGATAAGCAAATCTACACCCATCTACTAGATTACACAAAGCTAAACTATGAACAACCAGATTTATCCAAAAATTGTAATGATCATTTTGTTTCTGCAATTCTTTTTATAAAAATTTGAAACTTCCTTACAGAAGAAATGTAATAATTTGTTCATGTACGTGCGTTTATTCGAATTTCAGAAAACAAGAAAAGTGCTGGCTCAGAAGATTGAACAGTTGAACTCTGCCATTGATGAGGTTTCTTCTCAGCTCCACACAGAGGATTCCCCAAATGGAGTGGCCGTGAACTCTGACGAAGTTGAAGCTGCCATTTGAAAGTATCGTTACATTGTGGCCTTTCTCTACCTATTATCTTTAAATTTCTGTGTCTTAAAACATTTGGATTCGAGCTTAGATGTGCATTACACATCATTGCATAATTTGTTGGTATGGTCACTCAAATGCTCCATACAAAGTTGAATAGATTTGTAGAAGAGCATTCTTGCTGTTTCCTTTTTTGTACACGAACAACAGGCAATGTTTTGTATTTGAAAGCCACATATTTCATCCCTTAACCCTTTTATTTATATTTTTTTCTTTCTAAATTCGTCTGGGCCTTGAGACTAATGATCCGTGGGGTGTACATGTAACTGCAGTTTGCAGCCACTCCATATTGTATTTCACCTAAAAACTAAATCATTACAGGTTAAACAGAGGTACTCAAAAGTTGATCAAGGGGGTTTCAGATTAAAAACTTTAATTTGACATAACATTCATACTTTTGGAATTTGGTTTTTGAGAGATTACAGGGGAGGAGGTATGGTATGACAGCAGTGTAATATGCAGAGCTTTTGTCTAATAAAGACCTTGTAAATCATAAAGTGTTTAAAGGTTATGGGTTCAATCTATATCACTATTATTATGAATTATGAATCAAGTTTCTATAAATTACTTCGACAATCTAATGTAGTAGGTTTAAGCGGTTGTCTCAGATGTATTATGCATAAGCTGGTCTAGTAGTCACTCACCCGTATATGAAAATAGGAGCTTTTGATATCTGGATGGAAGAAAAAATTGAAGGAATTGTTAGTGTTGGTATAATTAAATTTATAATAATTAATCTGCTTGAGCTTTTAGAGTGATAGGTGATTTAAGTTAATTTACCATGGTATTGGAGTAGGATGTCTTGAGTATCTCTACTCGTTGGGTCTCCTGCCCATTTTCAAGTCCGCAAGTGAAGAATGTCTTAAACTTTTGAATTGATTGGGATTATGAATATTATTTCTTGAGCCAGAGGCAGGTCCAAGGCAGTAGCCAATGGTTGTGTAAAATATGCACCAGTTCGTTCCTTCTTTCTATTTTCTGTTCCAAGCCGAGGGCGAAAATGACGTGGATAAGCTATGAATCATTGACTTGGAACAATAACGACAAGAGGAGACACTAGAGGGGAAATATTGTAACTTGCCAGACTGAACAGGTGCCAACGTGGACTAGTACCAACAATCCTGGTGGTAGCAACGTATAGTTTGAGGGCATTATTGGAAAGTTACATAGGTGAACGATATCTGTGGTTGAGAGGCTTTGTGAATTTGCAAGGCGAAAAATGATACCTTATCTTATGTATCTGCCCCTCCCAACTTTGTCACCACAAAACACTTTGTAGATCATTTGATTGCAAGCTGCCACCATCCTTCCTTGTATGATTGAAAAGATCAGCTTCTGAATAACCCAAATACCAATTTTTATATACTTGTCAAGTGTGGAGTCACGTAGCCATGGCCACTCACGCAGCTCTGGCTTCAACTAGAATCCCCACCAACACAAGGCTTCCCTCCAAGCCTTCCTACACTCGTTGCTCATCCAAGGTTTGTCTCTTCATCTCTCTAACTGCTAATTCTGTTTTGATTCATAATACTTCATTAAGCTGTACTGCTCATAATCTTGTTTTTGGATTTTCCATGTGCAGAGGCTGGATGTTGCTGAGTTCAATGGCCTCAGATCTGCTTCCCTCACCTTCTCTAACAATGCCAGAGAAGGATCTTTCTTCGACGCCGTGGCTGCTCAACTTACTCCCAAGGTTTTTCCTTTTACCATCTTTTTGTGGTTTGAAATTCTAGATGAAGAGCAGATCACAGTAGTATGAGAAACTTGATAGAGTTTGAAGAAATGTATATGATTGACTAATCTTAGTTTGAGTCATTGTAAGTAGCCCATCTTTTGTATTGGTTCTTACTAGCAGAGTAAAAACTTTTTTTTCATAGCAGGCAGTTGGATCATCTCCTGTTAGGGGAGAAACAGTGGCTAAACTCAAGGTGGCAATCAATGGATTTGGACGTATTGGCCGAAACTTTTTGCGGTGCTGGCACGGCAGGAAAGACTCGCCTCTTGATGTCATTGTCGTCAATGACAGTGGTGGTGTCAAGAACGTAAGCAAGCGCCATTTTCTAGAATTAATCTACTTGAACATAGTTTGCGGAAGTCTCACCATTTAGGATGATTATACTAAAAATTTCAGGCCTCCCACTTGCTAAAATATGATTCCATGCTGGGAACTTTCAAGGCAGATGTGAAAATTGTAGACAATGAAACCATATCTGTTGATGGTAAGCCAATCAAGATTGTCTCAAGCAGGGACCCCCTCAAGCTTCCTTGGGCCGAACTTGGCATCGACATCGTTATTGAGGTAGATTTAAGTCCTTCCCCGTTAAATATAAGATTATCCACTCCCATCAATAACTAGTAAGCTTGATGTATGTGATCAAGATCAATTATTAATATCCATGGCATTTGCAGGGTACAGGGGTGTTTGTGGATGGCCCGGGTGCAGGGAAACACATCCAAGCAGGTGCAAAGAAGGTTATCATCACTGCACCGGCAAAAGGTGCTGATATTCCAACATATGTTGTTGGGGTGAACGAAAAAGATTACTACCATGATGTCGCTAACATTGTTAGGTCAGTAACGGTTTCGTACCTGAAAATGAATTTGTTTTTATTTTACCTTTGAGCTGCTAAGTAATCGTTTTAGGTCTTTACTCTTTAGTTAAGCACCTGATTTTTAAAGTTTTTATATTTTGCTCTTAAATTTTTATGCAGCAATGCTTCTTGCACCACCAATTGCCTTGCTCCTTTTGTGAAGATCATCGATGAGGAATTTGGTGAGTAATCGGTTTCCTTTGGTTTCCTTTCGGCTGACCAGCATTGTTTCCTGGTCTTAACCACTTGATATTTTATTGGATTCAGGCATTGTGAAGGGAACCATGACAACCACTCACTCCTACACAGGAGACCAGGTAAAGAAAAACATATACGATTACATTATGCATGTAGAATCCTATGGCATTAATCTGACAAACTATTCTTGAAAGAGTAAATCTTATAACCTTCAGTCGTGTTCTTGGGATTATCTAGAGACTTTTGGATGCATCGCACCGTGACTTAAGGCGAGCCAGGGCTGCAGCTTTGAACATTGTCCCTACAAGCACTGGTGCGGCTAAGGCTGTTTCCCTAGTGCTGCCCCAGCTTAAGGGCAAGCTCAATGGTATTGCTCTTCGTGTGCCTACTCCTAACGTTTCAGTTGTTGATCTCGTGGTGAACATTGAGAAGAAAGGCATCACCGCAGACGATGTCAATGCAGCCTTCAGAAAGGCAGCTGATGGACCGTTGAAGGGCGTTTTAGCCGTGTGCGATATCCCTCTTGTTTCTGTGGACTTTAAGTGCACGGATGTTTCCTCCACAATTGATTCTTCACTAACAATGGTAATGGGAGATGATATGCTCAAGGTCGTTGCCTGGTACGACAATGAATGGGGATACAGGTGAGGCTCATGTTGATGTTTCCTCCACAATTCATGGAAATTGATGATTCCCTTCAACATAATGTTTTATTGGCTTTTTGTTGTCTGCAGCCAAAGAGTTGTCGACTTGGCTCATTTGGTGGCAACTAAGTGGCCGGGAGAGGGATCGGGTAAAAGCGGAGATCCATTGGAGGACTTCTGCCAGACTAACCCAGCTGAGGAAGAGTGCAAAGTTTATGAAGCTTAGGCATCATGTCTCTTGCTGGCTGCTTTAAGCCTAGGTTGTTCTTGTGCATGAATGTACAATGCTTGTTTCCAATTCAAATTTAAGGAAGAGACTTTTTTAATCTATGCATTTATATAATTTCAAGGCAGTGTTCTAATGCTGCAATAACCTTTGAAAAGGGACAAAAATGAACAAAAAAAACATGAATCCATCACCTTTACTGCACCTTTCTTACTCATATTTGCTTTCTAAATCAGTCCACATCTTGTGGTCCATTTTGTTCTTTAATTATAGATATTTTCCTCAATTTCTTGTGCTAAAATTAGGAGGGCAAATGTCTAATTTTAATTCGACCATGCATATAGTTTTTTCTTCTTGTTATTGATTTAGACATTTGTGGGTTATGACTATTTCCTCAATACATTCAAGTTTGTTTTCGATAAAAGTGAAATATAAGAACCACATTGGTTCGATGAAGCCCCCAGAGCTTGAAAGAAAACGGTGGGGGAAGCAGCTCAAAGTCATCAATTTCAATCCCCTATCAGTTCCAAGCTAAATGCGCTCCATTTTGTTCCATTTTGTTCTTTAAAGTTGCATAGTTTCCTCTAAAATTTCTTGTTCGAAAAATAGGACAATATGTCTAATTTCAATGCAATCATGCCAATACTTTTTTTTTCCCTACTTTTCCTTCGATAAAAGCTAGAAGGAATACCATTATGCATTCGAACATATTGGCCAATGGCCACCAACATAGAGGTTAATTTCTTATTACTTTTTTTACAACCAATTGTTATAGCCGAACACTTTGTCTCGTGAAAGTAATTGAGGTACACATAAACTAATCTAGACATATAATTTTTTAAAAACAGCTAGGGAGGGAGCAGCCTCCAAACTCAAATCTTCACTCAAAAGTGGAAAATAAAAAAATTGATGTGCATTCAAGGTCAAACAAGCTATACATGAGCATTTCCTCCAGCATGCTTTTTATCAGAAGGGAAGGGTTTTACCCCAAAAAAAAGGAAAGGCCAGGATTTCCCAAACTTCACAAGTGCAAGTGCGCATATATTTTTCTAAACCTATAGTAATGGATAGCTCAATTAAATAGTTACAGCTCTCAAACTGGATTTAGAAAGTAGTTTATGACTGGAAAGACTTAAAAATATTGATAAGGATACCAAATCAATGAACCTGGTTGGTTGCCTCAATATCTGTTTGCCAACTTCTCAAGGATCTACCTCCAGGTTATCATCGTTCTTATCATTTTCAGACGATTTCTCCACTTTCCTTCGTTTGCTTTCCCTTGGCTCTTTCTTCTCATCCAACAACGATATAATTCGTCGAAGACGGTTGGACTGTGATCCACTATTGCTAGACAGATCAGATTCTTTTGAATCAGGACGGTATAACTGACGAATAATCTGAAAGCAGTATATGGCAAGGGCAATGAAGCACACTATCCCACAAATCAGAAAGAGGCCCCAGAAGCTCTGAAGTTCAAGCTGGTCTGATTCTAGCTCTGTACTGTCCAAGCTGCAGGTGCTTTTCACTAGCCATTTGTCATGAATCCGTTGCAGATCGCCATTCTCTGACAGCTGCAAAATCGCAGTCGACATATCGATAGCCAATGGGGAGTCTCGCGGGAACGCCTGTATTACCAAAATGAGCAACAGGAGAATAGTTACTAAATAAACGATGTGTTCAGTTGATCATAGACTAAATAATAAGAACAACTTCTAGAAAAATCGACACTCACGAAACCCCAGCCACTTTTTGTAAACTCTTGACCAACAACTCTGAATGTGCACTGTCTTGAGAGGAAACTTTCTATATATAGATGTTCATCAACTATAGCAGCAACACCTCCCTCCTTGTCAGGGCCAAGCTCAAGTGCCTTGGTATATTCTTCCGGTGATCCAAGAGCGATAAGCCTAGAGCTAGATATGTTGAGCTCCTCACTCAGATAACGTTCAGCAAAAGATCCAACTTGGAAACCTATCGGTTCATTGCCTTTCCTCAAGGTTTCGATTCCTGTGATTGGAGAATATAGCTGCTGCACTGTGAGAATGGACGTTAAGCTGGCAGTATAGCTAGAATTTACTATCAAAACCACAAACAGCCATATGATCAGCACAAGGCGGCCAAGAGTGCTAATTGTGTTCTCCTCTGCAAAATAAGTACAGAATGAATCCAATTACAGATGGTAACAGTATACTGATGATAATCAATGAAAGCAAACCATATTTCACCAATAACAAATAGCATAGCGTAGATCGAAAGCATGATTCTATTTCCACTTACTATGGGCAAAAAATAGAGTTGAGAAGCTAAACCTGCAAAGTTCACAAGTAGTAAAATGAATCAGTAGGCAATTTTAATGAGATGTCAACAGGAAAGGGGAGGAGAGAAAAGTAGTATGGACTTGAATAATCAGCATGTCCTAATTGTCTAGTTCGAGATAAGAGTACGGACACATTCAAACTCTTGAGATTATATCACTAGATAGAAAACAAACAGATATAGCATGGGAAGTACAAAAAGGGAATGCACACGTTTAGAAAAATTTTATCTTTCACAAAAATGTGTTACCAACTCACCACATTTTTTCCATGAAAACCACAGATGCATGGAATTCCATAATTTATTTAAGTTTTCCAAGAGCTAAGATCTCTTGGACTAAAGTCATTAGATCGTCTTTAAACAACTTTCCAGATCAAAGCTAGAGTCTTTGCCAACTTTATGAAATTGTCTAAAATAGTCTCCTATCAATTAGTTTTCATCTTACAGTAAAAACAATGACTCTAACCTCTCAAGATATAAGCAACATTTTATACCTCACCCAACTTACTTTTCTTTTCAGTGTGCAAGTGACAAACTCAAATATGTTCATGGGACGAACTATGATCACAGACAATGGACCTCACCACAAAATTGTAATACATTGTCTTCTAGGTGGGCCTCGGAATTCATCATTTGTCCGATGCTCTAGAATCCAGACAACTATTCCGATAAAAAGGAAGAAACTAGCAGTGACCATCCACATGGCTGGAGAAAATGGATGCATGAAAGCCCAAGCACCAGTGTTCAGTTTTTTGAATGGGGCCACGACAACTAGTCCAGAAGCAGTATATGGCAGAGTAAAATCCACAAGCTTCGTACGGCTTGTGACAATGGCTATGTCTCCAACAACAGCATCAAATTTCTGATACACAGATAAAAAATGAACCAATATAACTATAAGTATATTATAAAATTTAAAATTTAAATATGTTTTAGGACTCACGCCAGTTGTAATCCCATACACAAGATCTGTGTAATTTGGATTCTTAATGCCATCCCCAAAGGCAGTAAATTGGTGCGGGACAGCATAAGGTAACAAGGCTACAGCAGCTGTAAACACGTCAATGCAGAAACCTTGGAAATTTTCGGTCCCCTTAATTCGTGATACAAACTCCTTGTAACTGACCCGAAGTGGCACTCCAATGTTTAGAAGCTTCCCATTGTTAGGGAATACCCATCCTCGAGGCTTTTCTATTGTATTTCCAGGCCATATAACTTCGTACAGCTTCTGATTTGCATGTGAACGATTAGGTGGTTTGGAATAAAGTATCTCAGGAGCATCAATTGATAGACCAGAATAGTTGGACCAGTAACCTACCCTTCTTGATCCAGTCCCAATAACATTAATAATATCATATGCAGGATGAACAAGGGATCTATCAGAATCGAAATTGATGGCACCAGTCAAACCAACAAAGTCACTCTCCAATATGTTATTCAGCAGACGATTACCACCATCAAAGATAGTCATGGCTTCAAGATGAAGATCGCCGCTTTCACTGAAACGCAACCTGGAATCATTAGAATGTGTAATGACTCCACCTTGATTAAAAAATTTGTCGATGGCACGAGCAACAACCCAAACAGAGTCATAAGCATATAGACCATAAGCATTCAGACCCAAAGAGCCACTGGTTAACTTATTCCACTTGGACAAAAAAGCTTTCTTTTTATTTGAGTCTGCTGTGTGCTGGCGTAAAGAAAGAACTCCTTGCATCGACTCTATGGTCTCAAGAGGGGGAGGAACAACACTATCTAGTAAAGACGAAAGCCAATCAGTTGTTATCCATACATATCCATTGCCCATCATTTGAAGGTATTTAGCAACTGAAAAGACCAAAGCACCTAATTTAGGGTTCACATGGAGAACCATAACCCTTGATTCCATAATTGCAACCTTAACAAGTTGATCCATAACTTGGGCTCGATTTACCACAGATTCTGGACTAATACCCACCTTATATGTGATTTTACACCGCCTTTGAGCAAGCTTATCACCCAATGTTGCAATACCATTCCACCCATAATCATCGTCGACATAAATAGCAATAACCTCTTTCCAATCATAATATTCAATAATCTCAGCAACAGCAGTCATTTGAAACAAATCACTCTGCGCAGCCCTCACAAAGAAAGGAAACTGAAGGGCGGAGAGAGTAGGATCTGTAGCTGAAAATGAGACTAGAGGAACTTGGAACTCAGTTGCAACTTGGGATGAAATGTGGGCAACCACAGAAGATTGGGGGCCTATGATGGCAACGGTTTTATTCTCCATAAGTTGCAAAACTACAACAAATTCATCGTTAGTACTAGAGGTTGGGATTAGAAGAAAACAAATTCACCGTTTGTGAACACACACAAAAGAGCATCAGAGAAGTAAAGCAAAAAAGAAAGAAGGGGGGGATGTTACCTTCTACCATGCCCAAAAATCCACTACAGTTGGAATTCTGCATTTGTACCCAAAGCTGGGTTCCGGGAAGAATGGAGGGATCCGCATTCACATCTTTTACAGCTTGTTCGATGGCGATCTTGGCAACTTTTCCAATGGAAGAGTCATAAGAGAAAATAGCTCCAACATTCACAACCGATGGTCTTGAAGATATGTTGTTACCAAACCCAATACCACAAAAGAGAGACAACAACAAAAGTAGGCAAACAAAACTCATTTCCTCTTGTTGGCTAAGAAGTTCGTGGGCTGTCGCCGAAACAGGGAAGCCTATCTAAAGTGTAGTTTAGGCAAATAAAGAAACTTGCGCCATCCAGTTTAACTGTAAATGAAACATAATACAAAGCAGTAACTGGAGAGATCCAGCACCCAGTTGAAAATCATGAGCGCACACACACACACACACAGCTATAGAAAAAGTAAAACCCTCTGTTCTGCTTCTTCCCGATAATAAGCTTAAGTAATATTAATAAACTGGAAATGGAAATGGAAGCAGACCCAGAATCGGATTCTTTACTCTCCGCGAACTTATTAAAAAAAAGAACAAAGCCCAATATGAAGGTCACGGCAACAACTTGAAACTAAACTGATCCAGGAAGATAAGTATTATTCTACTGAAGCAAAACAACTCCTAGACGAAGCTTTTGATAAGAAAACAACAATCTTGAAAGTAAAGACAGAACAAGAAATTGGAATTGGAATTGGATTGGATTGAATTGGAATTGGATTGGATTGAATTGGAATGATTGGGAGACAAAGTATATGGCGACTGCTGAAGATGGCGGACACTACTACGGCACTGCAGCAGCAAAACCACGTGAAAATTCGACAAAAAAAATGAAAAAAGAGCAGAAAATTCGTTGGTTGGTTGATGAAGCAAAAATTGTGGAGGGGTGTGGTTAACAACACCATAGCTGCAAAGTCGCTGGTCGATCCTCCATCGGTGGGCCCTTCCGCCTTAGTGGGCGGCTCTTACAAACACTCCGCCTCTGCCTCTCCCTCTCCCTCTGCCTCCCAATGTAAAACGAGGGTTCATTTTCCACACCCCCTTTGTAAAAATTGTTCCACTTTCCCTTTCTGATCATCAAAAACAAAATTTATTTCAAAATCAAACCACTATTACTCCTCACACCTCTTTAAAATTCAATTTTAATGTTTGAGATTCACTAAGATAATTATTATATTAATTTAATTATTTAATAGGTTGATGATGTGTTATTATGATATTTATATGAATTTTATTTCTAAAATAAATTAATTAGAATGAAATCTCAAAACACACATTCTCTATCTTTTTATGTTTTTAGATGACATCGGCAAAATCATGAAGGAGGAGATCAGAAAATACCCGTGGATGGGTGGAAAGACAAGATACTTTCTACACTCTATTACAATATTGTGCCTTGACCAGGGAGCACAATGCAGCCCTGCTGACCAAGATCTCAAGGTCAAGAGTGTCTTCAAAATCACTAGTAGAGAACCTGTGGAATTGACAGCAAGAGAAATGACGATGAGGTTGCAAGGAGACCAAACACAAGAGCAGGTTGCAGCAGCAAGACTAATCCGACCGCCACCTTACCGGAAGAAGCAGGCAGTTCCATCTGCCATGCGAAAAAGCCAGAATGTTGATGAGACGCCTCAACCACTTCCTACTCAGCAGCCAACCATACCAAGTGAACCACAACCAAGAGAAACTGTAACAGACGACATTGTGGTATTGACAATGCCGCTTGCGGAGAAGAAGAAGAAGAAGAGACAAATGACTATCAGTGCAAAAATGGTGCAACCGACAGAAATTGAATGATCAAGCACTAGCCAGCAGCAGGGAACCGCCGAGCAAACACCACCACCGGCTGACCCAACATCAACAACTGAGAACGTGCAAACCCCAACAAATGAGCCAAGTCCAGCCCTGACGGAAACATTGTCAACACCAACACCACCAAGAAGTGTTGGGACGGAGGAAGGACAGCAGGGAGATAGGCAACAACGAGCTATACGTAGGTTGTTGCGTATGAATGTGGAAGAGCACGAAATGAATAGAGAATTCTGAAGCCAGGTGATGCATTTCATGCGGCAAGCACGACGACATGGACATATTTGCAGAGAAGGGAGCGCGTCATGCGATTGGAACTGCAGCGGAGGAATCCAGATTTCCAATTACCTCAATTTCCAACTAAGGTGCTTCAAGAATGGATCCCACCTGCGGAGTTGACACCAGAAGAGGAAGAATCTGACGATTAAGGGAAGCATTCAAATACTCTCTTTTCTTTCAGCATTATCTTTTATTTCGACTTTGCATGCATGAACTTAGTAATTATCGCATGACTTCCTATGTTTAAGAACTCGCATGAATCTGACAGAACCTTTTGGCAGCGATAAATCTTTTTAATAAGCAATCCTGGATTATAATGTCCACCTTTAGATTGATACCTGGTAGTTTAGAATGCATAGGAAAATGAGTTCCTAGTCTTAAGCGAAGTATTGTCTTTTAGTGGACACTATTGGAGGATTAGAAGGATAAAAATGCTTGCGAATTAAAACTTATCTATCCTGGATGTCATTGAGGACAGTGACAACTTCAAGTTTAGGGGCTTCTCGGTTATATAAAAAAAGAAAAAATATATATATATATATATATATATATAATAAGTAGAGATACAAGCAAAAGTGTGCGTATAGGCCGTAGATTCTTAGCACTCCACTGTTTCAAATCTGTTTGAGAAACGTGCGTATAAGCCGGAGAGTCAACTCTTTAATTTACAGATGTGAAACATGAGCGAAAGGCTTGAGTAGGAATGCGGAAAGTAATTCATCGAGGGTTCAAGAGAATCTAGCAAAGTATCTTTGTTTATTATATTTTGGGCAACCTTAGGAGAATCAAGAAGTTAATGAGAATGCAATTTAGATATAGGATTAATTTGTAAGCTGCAACAGTCTGCTAATCAAAAATAGGAGATAGGTTATGAATGATCCTATGAACTAATAAATTGCCTTGTGTTCCATCTAATAGTAGACAAGTAATCCCGAGATCGTAAAACAAATACTTATCGCATGACAAAAGTTGGAGGACTGACATTTTGTTTTCTTTTGTGTCGCTCGGGGTGAGCAACATGTAAGTTTGGGGGTTTGATAGCGCTAAATATTAGCACTATTTAAGCCTTCATCAACTCACATTTCATCCTAGAAAAGAACTGAATATTCTCAAATGCGAACCATAACATGCTATTTTACATTAATTCCCATAAAACTACAAAATCTTCTCACATCACGGTTACAAGGTAAAAGATGCATGATAAATGTGAATTACGCGCGTATAAGCGTGTCGGCACGTGTGAAGCACAAACTCGCTGATGTTTTGATTTTGTAGGATCTCGCATGTGAAAAAGGAAACAATTCGGACTGACCAAAGGACGACGCAGGCAGATAAGGAAAAGATCAGGGGGAAGATAAAATAACACTAAGGAAGGAAAGAATGAAGGCAGATTTGGAAACAATCCATTTGGGCGCCATTTCTGAGAGTGTTCAGCATGAAACCCCAGCTCTATAAATTCCAGAAAGATCAAAGAAGAAGGGAGTGCTGAAATTCGAAAGAACTCTACCATTGATGGACCTCCAGACGCCAAGGCTCTCCTTGGAGGCCACGGTCGTCCTTGTTCATCTATAGATCGAAAGAACTAAGTAATCACGCGATGTGCTGAAGGAAACATCATTGGCAATGATGGTGTTAATTCGTGTACTCCATAGATAGATAGTTAGTTGCATATTTTAAATTCTGTACTTTAAATTTTCGAACCATGTTTCATTTTGTTTTATGAGTAGTATATAGCGTACTTGCTACAGCTGCATCTGTACGGTCAGCCTCCTGACAGGTCGTAGCAAACACGCGACCCTGCTGCTGCACTGGCTGCACTGCCCCCACTGCCTTGTCTTGCCCACAAAACCGGGCCAGATGCCCCTCTCTTCCACACTTGAAACAAACAATAGACCTGACCCTGCAAGCCCCCTGGTGAGCTTTCCCACAAGACTTGCAGTTCTGCTGTGGTCTGTAACCACCCTGCTGGTGCGGTGGATAACGATCCTGATTACCCTGGTTACGATGCTGATCTTTCTTCTGGAAGTTTCCTTGGCGGTACTGACCGCCTCCACGGTAATTATTACTAGGACCATCAAACTTCCTCTTCTGACCTGAATACGCTGGGGCCTTCTGAGCTGGTGTAGCTGACAGTGCCTGCTCCGATCTATCCTTGGCGTTGTAGATGATGGCCAACTCTACTGCTCTGGCAAAAGTCTTAGGGGCATGAGCCCTCACATCCTGAGACACTCTATGTCTCAAACCAGTCACAAATCTATCAATCTTCAACTCAGGTGTTGAAATCAAACTCTCGGAAAAAGCACCGTAGTCTGAGAACTTACGCTCGTATTCCTCAACTGAATCTGAACCCTGTTTGAGGTTCGTAAAGAGCGCAACCATTCCTTGTCTAACTTCCGCACTGATATACTTTGTTTGAAACGCATTCTTAAAGTACTCCCACGTGACTGGCGGAGACCCAGCTGGTCTCACCTTCATGGTGGCATCCCACCATCTCCTAGCTGTCCCGGCCAACACATGGGTCGCACACCTGGCTTTCTGAACCTCGGTGCACTCCATGATAAGTGTACTCCAGGTTCGAGATCCACATTGTTGCTGATGTGGGGTCTCATCGGGCATCAAACTTATCTGGTCTCCACTTAGCAAAATCCTTCAACCACTTCCCCAATTCTCCGGCACCCTCCGCCCCAACTGGGTTAACAACAACTGGCTCCTGAGGAGCTGGCGGCGCGGGTGGTGCTGGAGGTGCTGGAGGTGCTAGCGCCCTATACTGGAATAACTAAGCCAACTGCTCCATCTGCACTCGGGACTCTTCCCGCTGGGCGGCTAGCTGAGCTCGGGATTCCTCCCTCTGAGCGGCCATCTGAGCCCGTGACTCCTCTCTCTGAGCTTCTAGCATAGCTCTGGTCTCGGCTCTCTACTCGGTCCTCTGGTCATTCAGCAAGTTCACCATCAAGGATCTCATGGATGCAGCAAAGTCAACTCCTTGGGCAGTCTCCTGAGGAACCGTGGTGTCCACCCCATCACTGGGTGAATCAGAAACTGGTGATGCAGGTGCCCTGTTACGCTGCCTCACCCTGGGACGATGTCCCGGCTGTGTCCGAGCCTATCCGGACACCCTGACTAGCTGGTCTAGAACTCCCCCTACCTCTCCTTGTGGCTACCATGCTGGTGATCTACACCCAAAGCAACCACGAGTCAGTACCTGCTCGTCATTAAACTACCAACTACAACACACGTATATTCTGGATGATACAGTAATGCAAATCTTAACCCTTAAGAAAGTGTAATGTAAAGAGCATACCTGACGACTGTTGAGTGCTGAGGATCATGGAAACACGACCTACAAGATAAGTCAGTCTACAGAATCTATGACTCTGAGCTCTGATACCAACTGTAAGGACCCTACCGAATTAACGGTCCTAAACCCTAATCCTTACTTCATGCATGCATTCAAACGCGGAATATTTAAACTAAGTAACGGTTTAATAACTCTTAGATTCCTCATGAATTTAAAACAGGTAAAAGCATTAAGAAAACAACGGTAAAGCTGAAACATGTCCCTGTCTCCAAGCAACCTGTTCCAACAAGTTCATTTAAATAATTCACTGGCCAGAGATGTTTAAAAGAGAAATAACAGATGTCTATTAGTTCAATCGTTTTCAGAGGAATCCAGACAAGTTATAAGCAATTCACCTAAGGGCTCCGTGCCCACTACATGCAATGAAAAACATCTAAAAACATTTATAACAGTTAGAGTCTAAAACAACAGTTTATTTTAAAACAAGAAGCCGTTTCCATGATCCGCCTCAGCCCCTCCAGTCATCAGCGCTGCTGCTCCAAGTTACCTGGTAGGAAACCACAGAGTAAGGGTGAGTAAACGAGTTACTCAGTAAGAATCCCCAACCGGGGTACATTACAACTTACAGATCATCTAGCCAGAAATATACAAACAACGAAAACAAGTATACTTTCATAATCATCCAACAAAGCTGAGAACACATGGCTCTCGATCCACTTTCACAAATATACTCAGGAAAGACATTGTACTATTCACCAAGAGCGTACGCACACCCCGCATGCTACTGAATCCAGGTAGGTGCTGGTCGAGGGCAGCCTACCCTGGTCCAGGTCTACATGCCCTAAAGACCGTTGGGTAACGCACGTTCTGCCCTTACTCCTTCTTGCCTGTTAGTTAGAATAGATATTTAATTACTATTGCTATTGTTTATTTGCGAGGTTCTTTATGTTGGTGATCTGCAGCTCTAGGAGCACTTTTATTCGTTGATTGTTTCTTGTCTGCCAATCCAGGTAAGGATTTCTTACCGGGCTTGTGTGGACCCTGCGATATACTATGTGATGTATGCTTGTTGCTTGTTTACGATTATGAGCATATTAGTGGATAAGATTCTCTATTTACAATCTCTAGCTGACATGTTAGTACCATGCTAGGTCATTCCTTTCTGGCACGTTTCCTTTATCATGCTCTGCTTGTAGTATCATGTTAGGGTTTGTTCCTCTGTATGACTGTGTAGCCTGTTTGATAGCTAGCTTGCTGATCTTAGAGTAGAATCTGTCTAGGAGTCATCATCTAGAGGCGTGAGTGGCATAACGAACATTGCCCCGTTGGCAGGGTTGCGCGAGGGCGTACACTCCGCCCCTGACCGCCAGCACGGTTTAACTAACCCTGCATTTGGCCTAGCCTAGTCCGCAGCACTTGGGCGAGAGTGGCACGACGTACAGTTGCCCCGCCGGCCGGGAGGATGACGAGGCTTGTGTAAGGTATCCAATACCTTACTGGTTTCCAGATATTCACCGAGATAATACCAAACACCCAGAATGTAGAAATAACAATAGAACTTCACTATATTTCAGAGATAATACTCATAATCCAGGATATACTTCATTACAATCACTAATAGTATCAAAATGAAAACAAAGTAAAAGTAACGGATAACGATAAGTAAACACGATAGCTAACCGGTGATATTCGAGAGCCACCATAATCCCTCCTCCAAGTCCTCAGACCTAGCCTCTACTCAAAATCAGACTCTCCCAACTCTCCTTTCCATACACTATTTATACGCCCCAAGAGACCTCCAACAACCCTATTAAGGAATTTCCCAAATTACCCTTTCTAGGATACTCACATAAATTGAGGTCCTAACATTACCGCCCGGGTCGAAACACCTTGTCCTCAAGGTGACATTCACTTTCTCGAAGTCGTGCTGCCTCATGTTGCAAAAAGTAGCTCGGCCACAAAAATCTCTCAGCGACATAGCCCAACAAAGCATCTCACGATAGCTATTTTCTGGTAATAATTTTGTTGTAATAAAGCATTCCTCCAGAATTGTCATTGTAGCCCATTGCATAATTTCTTCACTCCTTAATTTTTTTCTATACGTCTTCCATGGTTTCTTGAACACCTCCCAACTATTTTCTTGAATTATTTTGTAAATGAGAGCAAGACAATGAACCACAACCAGAAAACTCCCATATAATTGCAATTTTTCCACGGTCCTCACTTTATTGACCTTTGGGTTGAGTTCTTCAACAAAATTAACCACACTTCTCAATCTTCTGAGAAAATAGCCCACTAGCAAAATAATCACACTTGTGATTGTGATGGAGCAACCACCATCAAAGACATCATCTTTGACCAGCATCTTGAATTCTCTTCTTTTACTCCTCAGTTCAAGAAAATAGCCCACAGCAGTGCCCCAGTTCAAGAGTCTCTTCACACCTCAAGCGTCTGGTCCTTCTTTCCATTTGTGGATGGTCAACATAAGTGAACAATTGCAACTGCACACTCTTGGTCAGAATCTTCTTGTGCTCACTTTTTGCTTCATTAAATTTTGTCTCTTTATACAAGAATTTTAGCCTTTGCAATTTCTCAGTGATGTTCAAATCTCCATGCCAAGAGACTGTGTACCCCATGCAGCAGTTCTTCTTTGTCCTGGGCTTTGTTCTCTTCCTCTCCTTTTGATATAACCACTCACATGGATCATCTTGATGCGGTGACCCCAAGGTTACTGTATAGTGAGCAAACACCTGTTGTCTTCTCGTTTGCCATGAGATCCCTTCTGTTTTCACACCAGAACTTAGCTCGGTTTCTCGTTCAACCTGCCCTTCATAACTTGCATTAACTATAACTATTTGAGCAACGTCACCCCCGGTTGGTTCCTTGTCTTTCTTCACTTTACAAGCTTGAATCTTGATGCATATTTGAAACATTTCTTCTTGAGCCTTTCTAACAATCATGATTCTTACAATATTGTCGGTTTTGAAAAGCACCTTGTCCTCAAGGTGAATAATGCTAATTCGGATGTGACTTCTTCCAAGAAGTTGACGTTGACTCAGACCTTTATGCTTGTCTTCATCAGTCACTTGAGCCTTCCCAACACTAATTGGAACTCTTTCTAACTCATACCATTTGAAACTCTCGGGCATTACTTGGGCCAGTCTACAACAGCGTTGACACAATGAGCCATTAATTTTCCTCACCACTATGATTTGGTGGTAACACTCATCATGGTCTTCTAGAATAGTATCAATACCGGGCCACTTAGACTTGTGGTATTCATTAGGTCAGTTACGTGACAGACTCCCGACATTCCCCGCTCCAATTATCCCTATTAGAAAGGAAATAAATACATGATTACTCCTTGTGTGGTGACTTGCCACGGTGATATCTACTTCCATTGTCTTCCACGTAATCTTCACGCGTTTTGACCAAGTATCAACAGCTCCCAGAGGTATAGTCACTACCCAAATACCATAAAAGTGAGGAAAAAGATATTTCTTTACTCCATGATGACAAGCTGATACCTAACCCCAGTCTTTATAACGAGATTTACCCTTGATTTTTACACTTGTAAAAACTAATGGGTAATGATCCTCTTGGAGTTCATCATCCACTGTGAGAATTTTTTTCTAATTTTTCCAGTGAGAAAGTCCCATTCCTAAGCCAAGAGTTAATTCCCTCTTCCCACATTCTGCCCTTTCCATTAGAACCCATGTCTCTAGTAATGCCAGCAATTTGAGTTATGATAAACCCAAATAATAAATCTGATATGATCCAGGATCTAGATAATATCAAAAGTAAACTATTATAAATAAATAATGATAAATTCCCAAGAACCAGAGCATAAGCCTCAAGTTCCTGGATATTCTAACAATGATCTACTCTACTCTATTTATAGGGGAAAATCCCTAGCGTTGCCCTAACCTATGAAAAAACACAAATGCCCTTTATAATTAAATAATATAATAACTAATTCCTAAACTCCCAAGTCGGATCGTATCAATACCCGCCCCTTTAAAGCACCTTGTCCTCAAGGTGTTACATAAAATAAAAAATTCAAATTCAATTTTTTTTTTTTTCCGGCGATGGCGGCGGCGGCGGCAGTGGCGGTGGTGATGGTGGTGGTGCGTCGGGGGTGGCGACGGACTTGGCGGTGTTGGTGGCGGTGGGGGCAGCGGCGGAGGTAGTGGCTTTGATACCAAAATGTTAAGAACTAACACTGATTGAATTGAATAATGAAAAGTTTATTGAATAGTTTCTTCCCAAGAACCAGAGCAAAGTCTCAAGTTCTTGAATATCCTAACAATGATCTACTCTACTCTATTTATAGGGGAAAATCTCTAGTGTTGCCCTAACCTATGAAAAGACACAAACGCTCTTTATAATTAAATAATATAATAACTAATTCATAAACTCCCAAGTCGGATCATATCAATACCCGCCCCTTTAAAGCACCTTGTCCTCAAGGTGTTACATAAAATAAAAAAATCAAATTCAATTTATTTATTTTTTTATTTTTTCCGGCGAGGGCGGCGGCGGTGGGGGCGGCGGCGGAGGTAGTGGTAGTGGCGATGGCGGCGTAGGTGGGGCAACAACGGCAGCGGCGGAGGTGGGGGGCGGCAGCGTCGGTGGCGGTAGCGAAGGTGGCGGAGGTGGGGGCGGTGCGGAGGTGGCGGTGGGGAAGGCGGCGGAGGTGGAGGCGGAGGTGGGGGTGGCGGCGGTGGAGGTGGAGGCGGTGGAGATGGTGTCAAAACCCTAGCCGTTGATTCTTCTATCCAAGAATCAATCTTCGATAGTGGCGTTCGCTCCAACAACTTTTGCAGGGTAGCATTGATCTGCGCCATCCCCTGATCGACCCCCGCCTTCCAAATTTCGTCTTCCTCCCGCCTCGCCATTAACTCATTGATCCGTTCTTCGCATTCCTGCAACCTTGATTCCATCCTGGTTTCAACCACTATTCCCGAATCAGAACACGGCTATGATACCAATTGATATGATCCAGGATCTAGATCATATCAAAAGTAAACTATTATGATTAAATAATGATAAATTCCCAAGAACCAGAGCATAAGCCTCAAGTTCTTGGATATCCTAACAATGATCTACTCTACTCTATTTATAGG
>JBBMEF010000023.1:247240-264527 GCA_037832685.1 Sicyos baderoa
TAGAGGAGGGTTTCTTAAATAGAGAAATCCCCACTATACAAATAAGGAAAATATATTACAATAGGATAATATCCTTTGTCAATAATATATCAAATACAAGGTAATAATCTAGGAGTCTAATATGGAAAATAACCAACAGAAACAAATCACTCTGTGCAGCCCTCACAAAGAAAGGAAACTGAAGGGCAGAGAGGGTAGGATCAGTGGCTGAAAATGAGACTAAAGGAACTTCAAACTCGGTTGCAATTTTAGATGAAATGTGGGCAACCACAGAAGATTGAGGGCCTATGATGGCAACAGTTTTATTCTCCATGAGCTGCAAAACTACAACAAATTCATCGTTAGTTCTACGTCGGGATCAGAGGAAAATATCCTTCGCCAACACGCGCAAAAGAACATCCGAAAACTACAATTAAGGAAGGGATTGATTACCTTCTACCATGCCCAAAAAACCACTACAGTTGGAGTTTTGCATTTGTAACCAAAGCTTGGTTCCGGGAAGAATGCGGGTATCCGCATTCACATCTCTCACAGCTTCTTCAATGGCAATCTTGGCAACCTTTCCGATGGTAGAATCGAAAGAGAAAATAGCTCCAATGTTCACAACCGATGGCCTCGAGGAGGAGATGTTCTTACCGAACCCAAGAGAGAAAACACCACAATATAGAGATAGCAACAAAATAAGCCAAATGAAACTCATTGACACTTCTTGGCTAAAATAAGACTGTTTAGTTTATGAAAACAAAGATACACTCAGTCACAACCAATATAAGCTTAAATATTAATTAAACATTCACAATGAAGCTGACAATGTAAGCAGACCTAGAATCTGATTCTTTCCTCTCTCAAGGCTTCAATAAAACATCCAAAAATCAAGCCCTCGTAATTTATTTTTAAAACTAAACTGATCCCTGAAGGTAGGTATTAAACTGCTTACACCCAATTTCATCAATGAACTTAATTTTCGTCTCTCCCCTTTGACCTGATCCGTCCACTAGATCACATTGTGGGATATTCTGATCTAATGGTAGATCTTGGATTTTATCCATACTAATTGACAACTACACTCTATAATAATAATATTATATTCTTCATTTTGGACTATCCCAACACATTGTTTGTTAGATAGCGTGGATATACATCTCAAAACCAATTATAAGTAGTTTATCTTGGAATCATTTTTTTAGTACAAATTAGGGGAGGGGACCAACAAACCCTACAAAGAGGGCACTACTATTGAGAGCCACAAATACCGATTTTTGAGCTTGAACCCATGACCGTAGAGGTGAAATGAATTAACACCAATCAAGATAATCAATGTGCCACCAAGTGGGATCCTAACATGCGTCCTCAAGATAATAACTGGCGCGATGACGGAATGTTTATATATATAAACCTAATAGAATCTTTTTTAGTACAAGTTGGGGGAGAGGTTATAAATACCGATTTCATGGATTGAACCCGTTACGCTAGTTGAACTGGTTTACCACCAAACAACGAAAACATTGCGTCATATAAACCTAATAGAATCTATACAAAATAATGAATACGAAACTACCTCACATATTTATGGAATCTGTTACAGTATTAAATCTCAACATAATAATCTAATATTGTTCTCATATGGTAATTGGTAGGTCCGGCGGGCCCTTTCCACCATAGTGGGCGGCTGAGACTTGGCCTTTGGCCCGTATAGGTCAATTGTTTCACTAAAACCACATGTGCAACAACAACAAATGGTTTTTTTCATGCTAAAATTGAGTATAGAACAATATTAAAACAAAAGATAAAGTTTCTGAGTTATTTTAATATTATATAATTTAGCCTAAACTTTGATTATAAAAAGAAGGGTTAATTATAAGTTTAGTCCATTTGAAAAAAATTAAAGTTTAGTTCTTATGGTTTCAAAAACTAGAGTTTAATCTTATGATTTAAAGAAATATAGAATTTAGTCCATGTGATTATAAAAAAAAGTTAGAATTTAATTTCAATCATTTTAAAAATTAGAATTCGGTTCTTATGATTTTATAAGATCTAAAATATAGGGTTTGTCATATGTAATCGTTGGCATATTAAGTATATGAAAGTCCACTATTCATACGTCAATGATATAATTTTTGTTGTTATATCAGTCAATTAACTCATAATTTCTTAGTGACACATGAATAACTAAATTTTAAGTACTTAATTTGTCAACAATAAGAAACAATAAATACTATTTTTAGATTTCATCAAACCACATAGACTAAATTCTAGTTTTCTAAACATTAACGCTAAATTCTATATTTTAAAAAAATATAGGAACTAAACTCAGCTTTTAAAACCATGAAGATTTAACAATAACTTTCTTTAAGCCATAAAAACTAAATTTATACTTTATCCTAAAAAGAACGAAAATTGTAATAAATTATCTATTATAACAAAATAATTACAAATGTAGTCAAATTTAAAAATATTTGCATTCATAGTCATAAATACAATTCAATATTATATTCTTAATATAATATTATTTATTATTAATATAATATTGTGTATTATTAATACCATATTAATATTAATAACCTCTCTTTTGAAAGTGAATGTATTTATAATTATTTTTTTTGAATAAGTAATTTAGGGTGGGCTTAAATTAGAGATTGGGCTTTTGGATGGGTCCAGCCCACCTCGGGATGAGGCGAAACGGGATCGCCGAAAAGCGGAGGGTTTAATTACCATCCTACCCACACAACTAGTTGAAACCAATGAAAAAGTGCCACGTGTTCTATCACAGGATCTAGTGTCCTGGAAAAGAACAAAACAGAGCGAAAGCGCTGGGCCGTCCGTTTGCCAGTTAACAGATCCAACGGCTGGGTGCCTCCGGCGGCACCGATCCACAAATTCGCAGCCACAAAAACCAACCAATAATAACGGATCGCGTGTCGCCACTCGCGCACCCAACTGCCAGCTACGCGATCCACCGGGTAACCGGTAATCGCCGGTCACCAACCAACCAAACACAAACAAATTGGTTCCCTCTTTTTTCTCCCTTTCACATACATTTTCTTCGCTCCAAAAAAAAAAAAAGAAAAAAAAAGATTCTCTGCTTCGTCTTCCTCACATTTTCTCCTCATTAGGGTTTCGTTTTCAACGCAAAGCTTCTGTGAGAATTCTTCCACTTTCTTTGCAAATTCTTCTCGTAATTTTATCTATCACATTGCTGCGACATTTTCATTACTTTGAGTTTTTCACTTTACTTTATTCGACAACTATTCGAGGGTTTTGATTCCGTCGAGCCGTTTTGCCGGATTGTAATATTTGGCATAGTAGATCCGACACGGAAGAGAAGAGTGGCATATATTGCGGTTTCGGTTTCGGTTTCAGTTTCGGATTCTTCGATCTGCAGTTTGATTTAAGTTAGTTGTGTTTTGAAGAATTGGATTGGTGGCTGCGAATTACTAATAATTTGGTGAAAGTTGAGGTTTGTTGATCTGTGACACGGACCCTGGCTGTAACTGCTAAATATTTTTGATTGGTCTGTTGAGTTTATAAGCTTCAAATTTGGGAATTTTGATATCTAGGAATTGGTTTGTCCTGAGGATGCTGTTTGTGTTTCTTCTGAGATAGAGGGCAAGATCGGTTTTGTAGAAATTTATGTCTTGGAAATAATCATGACTACTGGTATTGATTTTTCACCTCCATTTGCCCGATTAGAAGGCGGTGGGTACAATAAGGACAATGTATCGGCCACTAATGACGCAAGTTCTGATAGCATTGATAGTTTGAAACAGACTACCACCGGTAAACCTCCCCGACACCTCTCGTCCATGCGGCATAGTCTGAGCTCCATAAAGCTGCTAGACCAAGTTGATTTAGTGAGTAATCATTATTACATTTTCTTATTCTTCGGAGATGCAGATTCAATTCTTAGCTTCCTTTTGAATATTGGCTCAATGACGTTATGGGCATGGAGTTCTGGTTGTTTTCTTTTCCTTTTATTAAGTAGCATGAATGGTAATCAATAACGTGCATCATTGGCATTTTTCTTTCAGGATAGTTCAAATTCTTAAAAGACTTTATATTCCATCAGATCTCGTTTTCTAGCATTTTATTGCTAATGATGTGTTACGAACTGATAATTCATTGCCAATTTGCCATTGCCATATTCTATTATCTGCACTTAGTTGCAATTATAGAATGGGAGAGGATAGACGGTGTCCCGTGTCCTAATTTTTTTGTCAGATAGATATGATTTTAGTAGTTCTTGTTCTCATGTTGTCGGTACATTTATTACTAGAGAGTATCTCTTTTATTTTATTTTTGTCGTAAAATTTGGGAAGCCATGGAAATCTACTTACTTGTGCTTAAACTCTCCAGAGCGTGGATGTTGAAACTCTTGAGAATAAGTCGCATGGCGGGAAAGCAGAATTCTTACCTGTATTCAGATCAGGTAGCTGTTCAGAAAAGGGACCTAAACAGTACATGGAAGACGAGTACATATGCATAGATGATCTTGTTGAACACATCCATGCACGTGCAGATTTCAGTTCTCCTGGAGCTTTCTATGGTGTGAGTAACACTTTTCACCTTGATTACACAATTTACACTATGACCTGTAAATAGTAACACTCTAGGAGTAATCTACTCTAAAGGCAGACAAGTGCTGATGTTAATTATTGATTCTTTAGAAAGATATTAACTTTGGCGTTCAAATAATTTTGTTAGTAGAGTATACAGCTAAACACATCCTCTTAAGAAAGATAGAATAGTCAAAATACAGTGGTTGTTGAAGGATTTTTTGAAGTTTGCATTGGTTTCACAAGACAGATAGACTCAGGAACACACAAGCATGTTACTGTTTTCTGTGACTGGCCCGATTTGTGCTGATTGACACTTTGTACATCACACGGACACGCTCAATGCACCTAAATTATAGTCTCGCTCCCAAGTGATTGCTTTTAGTTTAACCACCGTAGTTTTCATTTTTCTGTAATTGTTTTCAGTAAATTCCTGCTAATTCCTGGCAGTTTCTTAGTCTCATAAATACAACGCGAACATAAGGTTGTTGGATACTTCGTTATTAACTCTTCTGCATCAGAAAGTGATTCTCTTGGATGTTTTCTTTAATGCTGAGGGAATTAATGTGTTGCAGGTATTTGATGGCCATGGGGGTACTGACGCAGCAGCCTTTGTTAGAAATAACCTCCTCAGATTCATAGTCGAGGACTCCTGTTTTCCGGTTAGTGTAGAGAAGGCAATTAAGAGTGCTTTTTTGAAAGCTGATTATGCATTTGCTGATGCTAGCTCTCTGGATATCTCCTCCGGCACAACTGCCCTCACTGCTTTCATTTCTGGAAGGTAGGTTTCAAATATTAGATTCCAAAGATTCCTGGATTAATAATGCTATATGAATTATTTGTGTCCGAAGAGTGCAAGTTTCTTGTACTAACATTCGTTGTTCAAACAATCGTGTCGATTTAAGTTCACATAGTTCTGTTCACTTAGCATGTTGAATTCAGAATCATTGTCCAATCTTTTCTGACTGCATATTCCCGCGTTACAGAACAATGATTATTGCAAATGCTGGAGATTGTCGAGCTGTTCTGGGGAGGAGAGGCAGGGCAATCGAGGTGTCGAAGGATCACAAGCCCAACTGTGCATCTGAGAAACTCAGAATCGAGAAGCTCGGGGGAGTGATTTACGATGGGTACCTCAACGGCCAGTTATCTGTTGCGCGTGCTTTAGGAGACTGGCACATGAAAGGTGCGAAGGGCTCGGCTTGCCCACTGAGTGCAGAGCCAGAGCTGCAGGAATTGCATTTAACGGAAGAAGATGAATTTCTAATCATGGGCTGCGATGGGCTTTGGGATGTGATGAGCAGTCAGTGTGCTGTAACAATGTCAAGGAAAGAGCTGATGCTACATAATGATCCTGAAAGATGTTCAAGAGAGCTGGTAAGAGAGGCCCTAAAGCGCAATACATGCGATAATTTAACTGTGATCGTGGTCTGTTTTTCGGGCGATGCGCCCCCTCGGATAGAAGTTCCTCCAGCTCGAGTGAGGAGAAGCATATCGTTAGAAGGGCTGAATTTGTTGAAAGGTGTACTGGATTGCAATTCATGATTTTCAAAGGGAGAGGGATTTGAGAGTTGGTGTATATATAAACATTGGTTTAGCCACCTTTATGCCAAATATCTATTTGGCATTGGATGCTTCCACGAGGGAAAATAAAGAGTCATATGTTGGAATTGATTTCTTTTTGTTCTTTTTTATCATTTTTTTAAAATTTTATTATAATGTCATTTTAAATTCTAACCTTGTACAAATTACTATTCTACGGATTCAAACCCGAAAATTCAATTGTTTTCTAATCTGGGCTTTTATGTGAAATTGGTGAACTTTCAAAGACATTAATTGGTGCAACATGAATTCTTTTCTATTTGGCATAATGGTTGATACTAACGAAATGATAATTTCTTTCAAATGAATGTGACTTTATTAATCTAGGCCAAGAACACTTGAAAAACTACTTAAATATTTCAGTAAGCTTATACAAGAAGAAAATCTTAACACAATACTGATAGCATCATTCCTCTGAGCCTTATATCAAAATTATAAATTGAGGGTGAAATCAAAGTTTTACTGTTTATACAACAGAATAAGCCTATAACTATAAGCATATCTCCTGATTTGAAACAAGCTAAATGTTTCATGGCTAATAACTTCTCTCTCCACCCTATCTTCATAATACTTCATAGTTCTCCATCTGCTTCGTCATCATCCTCATTCAGCTGAACACCACTGCACATAAACAAGGTAGACACTATTATTACGTTTTAATTTTTGAAAACCGGACAATGGGAGCTTTGATCCACTATAACCCCAACCAAAGTAACCACGCATGTATCTAGGCCAGATATCAGGAGACATTGCAGGAATAAAAATATGGGAGGTGTCTACAAATTAATATCACAAGTGAGTCTCGAACTTAGACCTTGAGAGAAGCACGCCTTTCACGAATTCGCCAAAATGGTTCGGCAAAATGAAAAAAAGAAAGAAAGAAAGAAAAGTAATCTAAGGGCCTATTAGGATTGGAAGTGCTTAAAAACACTTTATTTAATACTTAAGACTTAAAACAAAAAATCATTCCAAACCGACTTTAAACGAATAACTATGATTTAAGTTTTCACCACAACTACAACTAGGAACCACGATCTAAATTATGAGGTAGGATAAGTTCATACAATAGTCGATATGATGTTTATGTAGATTGAAAAATTAAAATCATCTTTGGTATTAGAAAAAATTTACGATGTTCCAAAAATTTATAATTGAAAAGGTTGTTAGTTAAGGAAATTACTTAGAAGGAGCAGCTAAGCAATATAATACTATAATCAGTACAGAATGACCATTTTTTACACAAGATCGACTTCAAAGACGCATTAACATTCGAATTTGACATAAAATAACTTTTCAGAGACTCGCAATAAACACTAGAAAAATTACCTCGCCTCACTGCAATGCCTGCTCAAATCATGGCATAGGACTTTGCTAACATCGCCTACTCTAACAGATCCTTTCTTAATCAACTCTGCCAACTGCAAATCCGTCAATTACAAGAAATTAATTAGATCCGTTTAGAGGGAAAAAGGAAAGAAAAGAAAAGTAAAGTACTCTTGTATAAAACATGTCAACTTACATCATCTTCTGTTTCCTCTAATAATCTGTCTCATTAATAAACGACAACATTAGATTTGGGAAAATCATAAATGTACATGAACCAACTGGATTATGATCGCTGAATAATCATCAGAAGATAGGTAGAGTCTCACCTTCCACAATAAGTTGATATATGTTTTGAATAAGCCCGAGCTTCTTGTTTATCTGTAACAATGAAAGCAATATGTTTGTATAAAACAAACAGACAAAATGAACTTCATATACAAAAGCAGCTAACTATAGATATCATTTCACTATATGTCAGTCATCAACAAGAAAGTGAAGTTTAGGTTAAGTTATGTTCGAGATTTAAATAAATCAAGTCCAGGTCCACTTGTGTAAGTGTGTTTTTCTGAGAAGAAACTGAAACATATAAAAGGCCACTTGTGATTCTTGCTTCCAGCTTTGTTTTCTTTACTACAATGTGTTGTCTTTAGACTCTTTACTGCACTATGTATCAAGCGCACCACAGTTAGCTATCAAACATTCAACAACTCAAGTAAGAGTTTCAAGTGTCAATTTCAACAGCCAATATATTTATATATAGGATTATTGAGTGGGAACTCATTGAAAGACCGAAGCTTAAATTTTACACATACTTGTCAAGTTGTCCCAGTTATCCACCTTCATCCACTGTTGTCCAGTTGAACCTGTCTGCACCAAGGACAGATGATACAATTATCTCACAAAATATTATCGTGTACCACAGCTTAATGGAGTGCAAACGCCTGCTCTATGCCGATATCCATTTCTACAATTACTTAATGATCAGCCCTAAGACTGTCAGACTCAGACATGAATCACTGTTCTAGATTCCAATCCAACTAAGATTGAATAGATAATTTCAAAGAGAATTACCTTCTCAATAGTGTAATCTTGCATCTTTTCACAAAGCCCATCCAGGAGTTCAACAACTCTTAGTTCACTGACTCTGCAGAAATTTAAGCTTACAATTTATAAATATGTTCATTCGTTTGTTAAAAAGTGACCCAGTAACAGAAACAAGACTAATTGGGAAAGTGTTACTAAGAATATTCAGTTTTACTAACCTTAACATGTAAACCTTTCCCAACTACTTACCGCATTAAAACCATAACTTGAACTGTGTGTCTGTGTCTCAATAAGATAGTAAGATTTTAATACAAATAAAGCAATTAAAATCAGAATTACTACAAACTGGTCCTCTTATCTCTTTATCGGGTAATTGCAGTGCACAATAAATTTTGCTTTACATGGCAATAAAACTCTCTATTATACTTGATCAAGATTCAATATCAAACATTATTTATTGCTCGACTATTTTCAATTTTAATAGTGCAAATTTTATCTTGATCATTTCAATTGAGTTTGAATGTCATTCTTTTTTAAATCGGAAAATTGAAGTTTCGCTCCACTATACCAAGCGGGCACCAGCACCCATCCCAAGGCTCAGACTCAAGAGACAACAAGTGATTTTACAATTAAGTTCACTCTTGCGACTCAAACCTAAGATCTGTCCCAAGCCTCAATCAACGAAGCTGCTCCTTCGGGACCTTTGAATAGTCAAATTTATTTCATTAAGTTCATAAATTACAAACATCATAGTTCTTTAAAGCCTTTCTACAAGCTATACGTGACGTTTGGCGGCTGATGCCCATAAACCTCGACCCAATCTGTAAGTACCAACAATGAACCAACAGATATTCCTACTGAACTATTTCAACAATTCATCTATCTATTATCACCACTACATTTTGTAAACATATTAATAAGAAATGTGCAAAAGAGGCCAAGGAAAGAAAAGAGCATCCTTAAAATCAGGAGGTAGATGTTTTACCTGTAATCAATCACCTTCCCCTTACGCTGACCCTTAGAATCCAACCGATGTCTCATATCTAAATGATTCCTCGGTTTTTCCTAATTAAGCATGAAATTACTTTCGGGTTACTGGAACCACTATTACGCTTGGAAACGATGTAAAATTGATCACGCAGATGATAAATACGAAATTTTTTACAGAAATGTAAATCGTCTTACATTGGAAAGTCCACGTTCTATCTCCTCCTGCAAACCATGAATACAAAAGTTAGGTCCCATTTTATAAATCTATTACTCAACTTCAGCAATGCCAAGCAGCAATACAAATACAAAACCATCTGGAGTGGCTCAAGGGTCTTAGGGTGCATAAGGGGAAGGGTTCAATCCATGGTGGCCACCTACCTAGGAATTAATTTCATACGAGTTTCCTTGGCATCCAAATAATGTAGTGTCTATGTCCTGTGACACTAGTCGAGGTGCTCGAAAGCTGGCCCCGACAGTCATGGATATCAAAAAAAAAAAAGCGGCAATACAATCAATTCAGCATCAGTAAGAGAACTACTTAGACATCAATAACAAAAATTCAGGCAACCACTTGAAAACACACACATAGAACCAAGTTAAATGACCAAACTAAAACGCAGTCAGACTGCAAAGTTAAAAAGCCACTCGAAAAAAAACAGCAATTAACAACGATCAGAAACAGGCACGTACCGCACAAAATGAGCGAAAGAACAACGTATTTCTAAGATTCGAAAACCAAATCAAGAAAGGAAACAACTAGAATTCAAATGAGAACGGAGAATTGTAGGAACAAGAAATTACAGCAACGGCATTGCAAGCACCGCATTTGTCATCGACGCAATCGACGGCGCCGGAGTAGATCACTAATATGAACAAAATCCACGCGCTGGATTTCGTTTTCATCGTCGTTTGTGTCTGTTCAAATCCGAGCCCTGACTTTCACCTCCTCTCTCCGATCGCCTTGCAGAGCTTCGTTTCCGTTTGCAAATCTGAAGCGTGGACAAGACGAGAGAAGAAAATGGCAGTCTCCTTGATGAATGATGGGCCTGGTAACTTAAGGCCCACGTTCAAAGTTTAATTGTTATGGGCCTGGCTAAGAAAAACAGGCCGGAAAAAAAAAACAAATTGAAATACCATTTTCGTCCTCGACTTTCAAGTTTGTTCTATTTTGGTTCTTCCACTTTCAAATGTCCAATTTTAGTCTCTCGATTTTATTGTTTGTCCGATTTTGATTCTCAACTTTGCTATTCGTCCAATTTTTTGTCACTCGACTTTTAAATGTTCAAATTTGATTCCTACTCTTAAGTCATTTTAGTCGAATAATTTTTTTTTTTTTTCATTGTATTATCTCTTAAAATCGTCTTGTCATATTGTTTAACATAAAATAATTTTCCTAAATAACCTTATCGTATGTTTGTCTTCTTAATCCTCATATCACGTTCTATAATGTTAAAGAAAAAATAATTAAAATCAAATTTTGGTGAGAAAAATAAGGAAATAGATTTTGAATCATAAATCACGACTGATTAATTTTAATTCATGCTCGCAATTTTTTTTTTTTTTTTTTTTTTTTGCTAAATCATTAATCACAAAACAGACGTTAATGAATTTTAACACTAGAAGAGATTATTTTTAAGGTTTATGAAGAAACTATGAACTAAAATTAGACGTTTGAAAGTTTAAGAACCAAAATAGAACATTGATAAAAGTTGAAGGACCAAAATAATGTTTTACTCAAAAAATTTCAATAAATTATTACAACCAAATTCTCTCACGACCTCACTCACATAAACAGATTACAATCACACACAATTCTCTCGATCCCACTTACATAAATGCTCTTCAAAAGTTACAGATTTCCCTGTAGAGATTATCAAAAAGAATTTAACTAGAGAGTACAAAAGTCTTGTTCCTTTTCCCGTGATGGGCATACAATTTCGTTGAATCTTTGGAATGCACAAAATTGAGAAAATTGTCTTCCAAATATTTTGCCAAATACCTAACATTTATTTATTTATTATTTTTTTTTTTTTGATATACGTGACTGTCAGGATTAGGATTACTTCCGTGCACCTCAATTAGTGTCACCGGACATACAGGGAGACAAATACCTAACATTTAGTGGAAGGTGGTATCAGTATTGAGTTCAAGAAACTGAGATTTGTCGATGAAGGAAATACAAGATCTATCACTGGAATCCGAGAACGAATCAGGGGAAGAAGATGGGGTCAAGAAAACGCAGCAACAACAACACAATCCAAAACCTCAAGAACAACAAAGATTTTTGCTGCAATTTCTGGATTCCACGGATGATTATCTGAACCTGTTTGATGGATTGTCATCAACACTCCGCCAGGTACGCCAAAATCGAATTAATCAAACCCTAGTTCCAACATAAACTTCAATTTTTGAATTGCACTATGCTGCTGCTGTATTTTATGATTCACAAATTTTTTGACTCAAAATGGTTGAAATTGAGGAGGTATTAAGCTTCTGGCTCTCTTAAATCAAAGAATCTAACAGGATTTGCTTCTATTATTTGTCGCATTTACCAAAATAATGGCTGTAAGCGATTCTTAGCTCGATTTTTGTAGAATTACTATGGGACTGTTTTGATTTGGGGCATCCATTCGAGTTGTTACAGGGATGGTTCGATCTGGCGAGTGCTCGACATTCTATGGGTACCTCTCGCGTAAGCACTGCGTTACTGGACTTGAAAATTCATTCTGCTGATACATCGCTGCGGGTGGACGAACGAGATGGTATGGTAATCTTTATCATCATCTCCCCTTTATGGATATCATTATTGAAGTTTGTGAACTGCAAAATCCGCTTATAGACCGAAAATTCAAGCCTAAACTTGAGAGTATGTTTTCGATTGGAGGATTTGAACTTGTAACCTCATAGTTACTAGGTTACAGTTTTGTTCTTGTTAGACTTGGGAGTGTTTTTGATAGGATAAACAAGAGAGTCTGATTATCTATGCTATTTTAGTTCTTCTTACAAGCAGACTAGCTTGGTTCAACAATAGTTCGTTGTCATCTTCTTTTATTGATATCCATGACTAATCGGGTCAGTTTACGTATACCTTGACTATTGTCACGCGATGTGCTTGACCTTAAAATATTTGGATGTCAAGAAAATATGTAGGAAATTAATTAGTGGGTTGGTGACCACTATAGATTGAACTCATCAACTCTTGGTTTTTCAAGTGTCTCTTGACCACTAAGCCACTCTATGATGGTCATCATTTGCCGTCTTCTCAACTTTCATCGTCTTTTGATATATTTTCGTTGTATCGAATAGGGCACCTTGTAACACTTTCATCCATCAATGAAATTGTTTTATTTCCTATTAAAAAAAGTGATAATGTAACTACTTGATCTAGTTAACTTTTCCACATAATGATATCATATTGTTTAACCATGCAATGATGTTGGCATAGTCAGACTTGCTAATGATATGCCCTTAACAGATGGCTCTATAGAAACGCAACCATTCATTAACTTGCGGAAATGGACATCCAATGAAGATGGAGATTGCTTGGGGGAAGATAACTACAATGACAAATTTCAAAGGAAATCTGATAGTTCACAGCTACGACAACGGAACATTTCTGAGCTTTCTGGTAGTTGATGCCTTCTTTCATAATTATCTGTTTTTGTTTCTGATCATTGGAGTGTATGTAACATTTCTTCATGTGTTCACTAGAAGATAATCTGGGGAAAAGTTCTATAAAGAAAGAAGGTGCTCTCATAATTGATGATCAGGCAAGTGTTCTCTACTGTTCGTATCATTGACCTTATACTTTCCTTTTATCTACCAGTTGTGGCTTTTCCTCCTTGTTTTGCGGTTCAGAGTTTTCAAACTATAATTTGCTCTGTGGTAATTGGATGGTAAAGAAGTGGACACTGAGTCATAGTATTTTGATCGTGCTATCATAGGTACAAAAGGAACGATCTCGAACGCTTTCAACATTTGGAACTCTGGTTTCCCCCAAGCTCCGATCAGCTCAACTTTCATTTGAAAATGGTGAATTTCTCAGTCTGTATTCCTCATTACATGGAGTAGGGGTGTGTTTGTGTATTATACTCATAAAGATAGAGTTCACATAGTTATGTATATATACCTATATATTTTGTTTTATATCCGTGAGTGTCTAGACTAGCTTATGCACACCACGACTATTCTCACGAAAACCTTAACCCCTACAACATTTGGCGGTCATGGAAACATGTAGGAAATTAATTCATAGGTAGATTGTTAAGAAAACGACAATAAACAATCGAATCGAGAATAAGGAAAACTCAAAAGAAGAAGAACAACACACAAAATTACGTGGTTCACTATTGTTGTGTTAGCTAGTCCACATGCAGTGAGGGAGAGCAATTTATTAAGAGAGGCGAATTACAAATTGAACATCATCGTACGGCTGAGTTTAATTCGAGTTTAGATATGCACTCTCATGAAACCCTAATACAAATTAAAAGACCCAAATACATAAAGACCTTAATGCGAATCAGAGACCCCCGACCAACTAATCGCATGACATCAGTCGTTCAAGGCATATCGCAACATAGATCATCACTATAGATTGAACTCAATTTATTATGGTTCACATCGTTTTAATTATATGATAAGTTGATAATGATATATATTCACAATTTATGTTTTGCAGCACTTGAAATTATTGTGGAAATTGCAAATAAGCGTATTGCAATATTATCTTCCTTTGAGCAAGTCAAGAAAGGATTGGAAGACACATCTTCCTTAAAGCAAGTCAAGGAAGAACAGGATGGCACAGAGACATGACAGTCATTTGAAGCTGTTTGGTTTTTTCTCTGTGCACTCTGCCTCACATAAACTATGTTTTCTTCAAAGTTGTACCAGAAATGGATTTTGCACATTTCTTCATTCAATTTTGTTTGAGTTGCCCGTAACATTTTCAAAGTATCATGTTATATTATTATATTATTGGATGTTTATATTAACAAAATGCAAGCAGTGTTCTGCTAGCTTTAGCCCTATTTACAACAACCAGAGTAACTCGATCTTTGTTTCTTACATTTCGATGTCAACCGAGGCCTAATCTTTGTTGTTCAATGGAGCTCGTATCGAAATCATTGGATCTGTAGTAAGCTCTGTGCTTTTTCAGAGTGGTTTCTGTGATGATATAAAATAACAAGAAATGAGTGTTTGAGGCATGGCTTAAATCCATTATTCAAACAACTTTACAGTAGCCTGTGAGTGAGCACCATCCATTGATTTTGGATGCAGCGGGCAAATCTCTCACACAATTTACCCCCTTTTTTTTTTTTTTTTTTTTTTTTTAAGATTTAAGATTTACATATTAGAATTGTTAAGAACCTGTGACAGTGAAGTTAAAAGGGATTACAATCGATGAAGATAAATATAGAACAAAAAGAACGAGGGTTCACCATTTATAGCAAGATAAATATGTTTACCGCCAAATTCAAGTACGATTTAAGCTAAAATTTCCTGCCAGAGTGCTCTGCTAAACCACCAAATCGAATAGAATACGTAACTTCATCTTGTAGCTCACTAATCAATGGCAGGTTACCCAAAGTCCCACGCAACACTGAAAATGAAGCATGCAAAAGTGGGGACGAACCCCGAACCCAAGCCAAATCTGGGTAATGTGTATCCGATTGGTGGCAGCAAAGTTGAATTCCCATATCGACCATACGGTTCGCAGCTCGAATTGATGGGTAGAGTGATATCCACTCTTGATCGAGCCCAAAATTCTTTTAACTGGAAATGAGTGGTACTGAGCTTTAAGTCAAGCTGCAGGTATGGCTTGTAGTTGTGCTCAATTTCTTTTCATTTTGTTGGTGCTTAGGTGTGGAGTGGCATCATGGAAAATAACCTTGTTATATTTTGTAACAATTCCTTCTGTTGTAGGATGTTGTATTCGACACAAGTTTGACTATGGTGCCATTGTCTTATTAGGTAATTACTTAATTTCAGTTGTTCCATTGCCTAGTAAAAATATGAGCTTCACTGGTCACTAATTTTGTATGTATGTTTTATGGTTTTGAATCAAACTTTCATTGCCATCCTTAGGGTATTTCTTTGCATAAGCATATTTCAGGAACGGATAAGGGATGACAAACCTACCCGGATCTCCACATTGGTATGAAATTGTCCACTTTGGGCAAAAGTCCTCATGGCTTTGCTTTTGGTTTCACCCGAAAGGCCTCATACCAATAGAGATGTTTGTATTCCCAATAGGAACCATGAAAACTGTCCTTGAAGTTCGGGATTCACCAATTGTGCAGGAGACTCCATGTGTTGATGCTGGATGCTTCACTAGTCCAAGAGACTGCAAAGATGAAATCTAAATACCCCAAAAGATACTAGTTATGAAAATCTTCTCACAGAAAAGAGTTCTAAGAGTTCAAATGTTCCCCATGCATTTAAGCTAAATGATACTGTTCCTGTGTGTCCATCTTCTGGCCCTCCAGTGGGAAAAAAGCTTCATCTGTCACATTTACAGTATCATCAAAAACACAATGTCAGTATACAAGGAAAAAGGTTGAAACCTCAAACTGCCAATTCACCAACAAGTTATTATCACAAATATTTCTTTTGTTAACCAGAGGCTCCTAGTTGGGTCTTCAAAAGATGCACGACGTGGTATCTGGAGCGAGGATGATGGTTGTGTATTCAGTTCTGTCTTTTGCTCCTTCCGTCAGACTGACAATTGTATTGGCGTATGGATCATGGCGATTGATTCATCAGGCCCCGTTTAATAACCATTTGATTTTTGAAATTTAAACTTATTTTTACCCAATTTTCTTACAATATACTCCATCTTTCCTTGGAAAGTAGATGAATGCTCACCAAATTTCAAAAACAGAAACAAATTTTTGGAAGCTACTAAAACATAGGTAAGATGTAGATACCTTAATACGAAAAAACCTATGGTAAGATAGTTGTTTTAGGCTTAAATTTAAAAAAACTAAAAATAGAATAGTTATCAAAGGGCACTTGAATACTCACTTACTTAATAAGTTATGTTCTATTCAATTTTTCTAAAATTGCCCCAAGGTCAAGCTTTTTTTTGTTTTCCTTTCCATTTCTGAATTCTCTTTCCCCGTCATTTGCTTGCGTAGGTGATGCTTTACTTGTGAGTGTTTGGAGATCCGTGACTTAAAAGCGAATACAGAAAAAGCTTCAGTAAACAAGGTTAGATTGTGATTTGAACTTAAACTATCATGTTAAAATGATTTTATCAGATGCACTAGGAATTTATGTATATAATATAGATTTTGCTGGATTGTTTTGTCACGCTATCATGCTGTTTTAGATAGTGATAGCTTTGTAAATCTCCAACTAACGGTAGTGTTAGCTAACTTCCCTGGCCTAAGGATATGATTATTGCAGTCAAATAGAAAAATAGTGAACTTAGGTCCCATTTGATAATCATTCGGTTTTTAGTTTTTGATTTTTGAAATTTAAGCCTACAATAACTATCTTACCATATACTTTTTCTTATTTCGATATCTACCTCTCACCTTTATTGGTAGAAACCAAACCAAAATTTAGAAACAAAAAAAATAGCTTCCAAAACTTATTTTTGTTTTTCAAAGTTGGTTAGCATTCACTTTCTAAAGAAAATATGGAACACATGGTAGGAAATTTAAGTAAGAATAGACTTAAATTTCAAAAACAAAAAACAAAAAACCAAGGCCCCGTTTGATAACCATTTGGTTTCTTGTTTTTGGTTTTTCAAATTTAAGCCTATTTTC
>JBBMEF010000023.1:264627-276659 GCA_037832685.1 Sicyos baderoa
TTTCATACTTCTTTAAAAGATAGAGAGAGAGATAGAGAGATATGTATATATATAGATATTTTTTTTTTTTTTTTTTTTTTTTAAATGCGAGTTTTGCATCATATTCACTCCTTAGGCAATCCCTCACCCACAAACTTAGATTCTCCATTGTCCCTAATGAAAGTGGGGCTTAGTTCTCCCAAACTTAGTTATTGCTACAATGTGATATTCTACATATACTTCTGCGACTTCCTTGCGAATTTTTGGTTCTTTCCACTATTCATAGTAAAGACTACTCTAAACTAAGTTAAAATTTTCAGAATTAATTTCAAAACTTTCGAAATCGAATTCTACTATCTTTATCAAATAATAAAAATGCGATAAAAACTGCAAACATAGACTTTCAAAAATTCAAAGTTTACTGAATTCAAATAGCATCCTAAATGTCATGCTGGGTCCTATCAAATTAATGCAACTACCACGTGAAATGCATGCGAAAATTAAAAATTGAAATATGAAAAGCATTTAAAAAAAGAACGGGACTTCCATCTAAGTGTTTATATTGTTGCTCGGCCCTTCTTCTTCATCATTCTCCATAATGCCTGGTTCAGGAAAATCAGTCAATTCATTAAGCTCTCCACGTTTCGCCATGTTTCGCATTAATTTCTCATCACGTTCCCGTGCATATGCCATATAATTTAATATTGAACATTTAAAAGTCGATGAACTAAATGGAACAAATTTCAAAATGTAGGAACCAAAATGGTATTTTAACCAATTTAATATTTATACCCATTTCGTTACATTGATATGATAATGGTTGAAGATTATATTTTGTTTCTATATATGACTAATTTGATGGAAAATTATTTATATTTGAAATGTATTAATGAACCTAGTGACTCAACCCAACACAATCTGAAAATATAAGGGTTGAGTTGTCTCGAGAGACAAATACCAATTTTCAAGATCGAACGTAGAGTTGAAATGAATTACCACTAATTAAGATAATCAATCCGCCACTACTTATTTGATAGGTTAAATATGTTATTAGTATGTAAACATTTTTTTTTTCAATATAAAATGGGGGAGGAGAACCATAAACTCCACATAGAGTATTGATTTTCGAGATCAAACCTCTGACTGTAGTATTGAACTAGACCAATACGACATATACCATTTCAAAATGTAAATAAATTTTAATTCACGAGTGAGTTGCAATATTAAATCTCTACCATGCCACCCATATTTAGAAAAAGACCAATATATGAAATTCTATCTTTGCATACTATAATATATAACGAAAAAGAAAACCAATGTATTTGTAAAAGAAAAAAAAACTATATTAAAAGTATTTATTATACCAGTATTATAAGAAGTTAAGTAATTTGAGTGTGGGGTTAAATTTAGAAGTTGGGCTTTTTGGATGGGTCGAGCCCAGGAGAGGATGAGGGGAAACGGGATCGCCGCAGAGGGAATCACTTTTCTTTATCTTAGCCGCAGTATCAGGTTAGGTCCAATGAAACACAGCCACGTGTTGCGTTTCAGGATCTAGCGCTGTCAGAATAGCGGTGGACCGTCCGTTTTGGAGTTGAGATATCGAACGGCTGGGTGTCTCTGGCGGCAAGGATCCACAAATTTGACAAAAGGTCAAGCGTGAGGCACAAAAGCAACCAATAATAACCGATCACGTGTCGCCAATAAACAGCTACGAGATCCACCGGATAACCTGGAATTGCCGGTCACCAACCAAAATACATCCCTCTTTTTTCTCCCTCTCACCATCATCATCATCATCTTCTTCTTCTTCAAGTTAGGGCTTCGTTTTTCTTCTCAGAATTTTAGGGCCTGTTCGTAAGTTCTTCCTCTTGCTTGCTTTGCTTTATTCATACGCATAAACCCAGTTTTCCACTTTACTTTTGCGGATTTGTGATTTCGTTGAGCCAATTTGCCGGCTTTCTTTTCTTTATTTCATATATTGAAGATTGGGATTGGGATTGGGATTGGAGGCTGGGAATTTCTAATAATTTGGTGAACTTGAGCTGGATTTTGTGTTCGATTCTTTCGTTGGTTGATCTGTGCCCTATACCCTTTGTGATTGCTCAGCGGAGTCTATCTTACCAGCTTCTTATTTGGAAATTTGATATATAAGAATTGCTTCTTCGTCCCTAGAATGCTGTTCGGGTTTCTTCTCAGATAAGGGTACAAATCATTAGCATTACACATAAATTTATGCCTTGGAAGTAATCATGGCTACGGGTATTGATTTTTCTCCTCCCTTTGCCCTACTAGAAGGGGGTGGATGCAATAAGGACAATGTATCAACCGCAAGCGACGAAAATTCTGATAGCTTTAATAGTTTGAAACAGATGACCACTGGAAAACCTCCCCGACACCTCTCGGCTATGCGCCATAGTGTGAGCTCCTTGAAGCTGCTAGGCCAAGCTGATTTAGTGAGTAATCATTTTTACATTTTCTATTTGTTTGGAGATGCAGATTCAGTTCATAGCTTCCTTTTGAATATTGTCTGTTCAATGAATGTCCTTTCAATTCCATGGGTTGGTTTGATGTTTGTGCTTTTGGGTATGGTATAGTCTGGCTCAATCACGGTATGGGCATGGAGTTTTGGTTGCTTTCTTTTCCTTTTATTTAGTAGCATGGCTGGTATTTAAAACATGCATCAGGACAGACTGAAAGACTTTTGTATTCCATTAGATTTCTAGCATGTTAATGTTATTCATGCATTACGAACTGAAAATTGCAATATCCTATTACCTGCATTTACTTGCAATTATAGAAGAGGTTGCAATTATAGAAGAGGAGAGGTAGGGGTTTCTTAACTTGTTTATTAGAAGGGTGGTGTGGGTCAATACAATTAAATTTACTTCCACTCTTAACTAAAGCTTTTGGGTTGATTGGTGATTTCACATTGTTCAACATGATACTAGAGTAGGAGGTGCAAAGTCGTTTTCTCTCCAATTAATATTGATTTCTACCTGGTGGACATTTCTCGTAATTTTCAAGCTCACAAATGAGAGGGGCGTAGGTTGATATAATTAAATAAATTTACTCTTTATCCAAAAAAAAGATATAATTAAATTTACTCTAACCTATCAGCTTAATCCTTTGGGTTAATTGGTGATCAAATGCTTAGATATGTATTTTTTAGTTCTTGTTTCATTGTCATCAGTGCCTATACTAGTTCCTTGCATCTATTTTTAGTTTTATTTTGATTTTATTCTTTCTTATTGTAAAATTTTGGAAAACCATATACATCTACTTACCTGCCCATAAACTCTCCAGATCTTGGATGCTGATACTCTTGGGGTTAAGTCGCCTGATGGGAGAGCAGGATTCTTACCTGTCTTCAGATCCGGTAGCTGTTCAGAAAGGGGTCCTAAACAGTATATGGAAGATGAGCACATATGCATAGATGATCTTGTTGAACACATCCATGCATGTGCAGACTTCAATTCTACTGGAGCTTTCTATGGCGTGAGTATCACTTTTCACCTTGATAAGATTTTAACCTGTAAATAGTTACATTCCAGGATCAACTTCAAGGCCTGACAAGTGCTGGGAAATAATAATTCATCTTCCTATTACAGTTCACTTACTTGATTCTCTAGAAAGATTTAAACTGGCTTTCAATAATTTCGTTAGTAGCGTCTCCAAGGGGTGGCACAGTGCTTGAAGGGAGCATACCTTCAAAGTCCTAGGATCGAGACTCACCTGTGACAATACTCCTTCAATGTCTCCGGTGCCTAGCCTAGGAACGGGCGTGGTTATCCTTATTTCAAAAAAAAAAAAAAAAATTGTTAGTAGCCGTCCACATGTAAGCCCACCCTCTTAAGTAGACGAAGTAATAAAAAATAAAGTGGCTGAATTAAGGATTTAAAATGTTTGAATTGGCTCCACAGATAGCGCAAACACACAAGAGTGTGATGTGATTGATAGGGGAGCCGGCATGCACTCATGCATCTGAATTATAGTCTCTCTCATATTTACCAATAACAACCTTATTTTTCATTTATCTATATTATTTTCTGGAAATACCTATCCAATTCCTCTCCTTTGCATTTTTGGCATTTTCTTATTTTTCATATATCTGATGTGAAGTGTGAACATAAGGTTCTTGGCCACTTCGTTAATTAACTCTGTTTCAGAAAGCGGTTCTGTTGGGTGTTCTCTTTAACGTTGTATTTGGTGGAATTAATGTGTTGCAGGTGTTTGATGGCCATGGGGGTACAGACGCAGCGGGTTTTGTTAGAAATAACATCCTCAGATTCATAGTCGAGGATTCCTATTTTCCAATTAGTGTAGATAAGGCAATTAAGAGTGCTTTTTTGAAAGCTGATAACGCATTCGCTGATGCCAGTTCTCTGGATATCTCCTCTGGCACAACTGCCTTAACTGCTTTCATTTTGGGAAGGTACAGACCTCAATATTTTGTGTATTTATATATGAGTTTTTCATAAGCTAAGCTCTAATAGGATAGGAATAATTGAATTAAAAAAAAAAGGATAGGAATAATTAGGGGCTATGGTTTGAGGAAAATTACTTAATCATATTGTATTCTTGCTTTATGCACGACAGTTTAAAAAATGAACTTCTATAGTAATTGTTTGAAACAGTAGGAAGGAATAGATTGAGGAAATTATAGAGAAAAGAGGAATAGACGAAGGAAAGATGGAAGGAGTTCAAAGAAGAAATTGGACAAGGGAAGATACGTGGGAGGCGAGATCAAATAATCGAATGACTAATATCTTTTTAAGATTGTGTTTTGCATTATGTACCAAGACCATATGTATAGAAGCCAGACCAATTGATAATAGGAAGTCAACTAAATGGTATTGCATGAAAATATTGTATGGTAGGTTTCAAGGATTAGTTTCCAAAGATTCCTGGATTGCGATGTTACGTGAATTATTTTGTGCCCTGTAAGAATGCAAGTTTCTTGGACTAATATTGTTCAGCACGATGTATCCTGAATCATTCTCTAATCACTTCTGACTTTTCCTTTCCTTACAGAACAATGATTATTGCGAATGCGGGAGATTGTCGAGCAGTTCTGGGGAGGAGGGGCAAGGCCATTGAGGTGTCAACGGATCACAAGCCCAACTGTGCATCTGAAAAACTCAGAATTGAGAAGCTCGGGGGAGTGATCTATGACGGGTACCTCAACGGGCAGTTATCCGTTGCGCGTGCTTTAGGAGACTGGCACATGAAAGGCGCCAAGGGTTCTGCATGCCCACTGAGTGCAGAGCCAGAGCTGCAGGAACTGCATTTGACAGAGGAAGATGAATTTCTAATAATGGGCTGCGATGGCCTTTGGGATGTGATGAGCAGTCAGTATGCTGTTACAAGGGCGAGGAAAGAGCTTATGCTGCATAATGATCCTGAAAGATGTTCGAGAGAGCTGGTAAGAGAGGCGCTAAAGCGCAACACATGCGATAATTTAACCGTGATCGTGATCTGTTTTTCAGATGATCCTCCCCCTCGGATTGAAATTCCTACTCGAGTAAGGAGAAGCATATCATTAGAAGGGCTGAATATGTTGAAGGGTGTACTGGACTGCAATTCATGAGTTTTGAGAGAGATATAAGGGTTGGTGTGTACATATAACATTGGTTTAGCAGACTGGGCTACGATTTCTCGCCCTAGCTATCGAATGCCCCTTGCTATTTGGCATTGGATGCTTTAACGAGGAAAATAAGAATCATGTGGGATTCCATTTCCTTTTATTATTCGTGTTCTCTATTTTCCCCCTTTTCCTTTTCTTTTTGTTATAATATGAGTTCGATTTCCTTGCATGTACAGGTTAATGTTGTACCCTTTGGAAACGAAGAAATTCATTTGTTTCTTAATCTCTACTTTTGTATGAAATAGATAAGAATTTTCGGAGGCTATTGGTGCAGTATGAATCTTCTTTGACCATCTTTTTTCGACATAGAAGGAAGGCCTTACTAGTCAAGTACATTATAAATTTCATTTTTTTATGACTATTTATCACCCTAGTTCTGACCTATAAGCTACCCGATGATGAGGTGGGTATACATTTTCTCATTAATGTTTGTCCAAGTTTTTAAATATCCAAAGGTCATTCTAAATTGGGAGGATGTTGGAACTATATTGAGTGCCATTAGAACTGTAAGTAGTATCAAGGCCAAATCAGTATCATTGTCCAACTTCAATTAGTAACATCGTTGGAGTCTATAATATATAAACACTAGAACACTAGTTGAAATCTATTGAGAGCTTGATTAGTGTCGATTAGTTTGATGTGCACATTATAAACTTCAATTAATAGTATTGATCGACTCGTTTAAGTATATAGTGTACAAAACACTATTTAAAGCTATTGTTTTGTATCTCAATTTTTTAAATTTGATCGTTTATAATGTTTGGTGAGTACTGTAATTTTTTTGACTTTAAATAGGATTGTTGAACCGAATGGGTCGGTGGCGCAATTGGTTATCTAGTTTTGTGTTAATCTGTTTCCACTACACAGACACGAATTCGATTTTTGGAATCGGTATTTATAATCCCCTTTCCCAAACTTGTACTAAGGTAGCTGAAGTTAGTGACTAAATTTATTGATTTAAAGTTAATTAATGAAAATAATTAAAGTCAATAAACTTCAATTAGAGGTATCATTAGAATAAAAATCAATCCAACTCATTATACAAATTTCTTTCGACTAAATTCAATCCAAAGAAAATTATAATCCAAAACAACCAAAAAAAAATTATAACTCAATGTAATTTTTAGGGTTTGAATTGAATAGCCAAATTAATTAAGCTGTGAATTTCTTGTACATCCCTAATAATTAGGGCGTAAAATATGAATTGAGCAAAACTCTACCTTACTCTGGGCAATGTGTACAGACCAACAATCAAAATATGATTAAAGTATGAGTATACTTTTGGTCTTGAAGCCGTTAGATTGCACGTCTCAACATGGGTTTCTTCTTCTTGCAAAGAATTTTCTGGCACTTCTATTCGGGGCATCTACTCCAACTGGGATAGCATAGCTCATCTCTAGTCTTTTGTCTCTTTTCTTTGCATTTTCTCGCATCTCTATTATGTTAAAGTCTTTTGACTTTCCTGTTTTTTTTTTAATTATGTTCCTTGTTTCCTTTTGTACTCTTATTCATCTTTTCAATGAATAAAATTGTCTCTTGTTTCAAAAAAAATAAAACCTATAGCTAAGAGTAATTCCAAGGGGAAAAAATAAACCATAAGCCAGAATCCTACAAACTTGCTTGGTCATTCCCGGCTACAAGGACAAGATTATAACGGCCATAATATGCCAAAGGGCTGCGTGATGTAATCACATGATAATTCAATGAAGCGTGCAAATTTCATGGCACTATCACAAGTAATCTGAAATTTTGACGGTGACATCAAGTAAAGTATACTACAAAAACATCAATATGAGGCTTTTAAGTCGGCATCATATTTACCTAATGATGAAACAAGCCAACTCTTGCATAGTTTATAGCTTCTCTCCAGCCTATCTTCATAGTTCTCCATCTGCTTAGGCATGAATAATATAATATCATCATTTTTATATTTTGTTTATTGTACCACCATGGATAGCTCAAGTGACATCATAGATCATATACTTTTTTTTTTAGGAAACAAAAATATTTTATCAAATGAAAGTGTTATAACTCGCATACGGAGGAAACTCCAACGAATTGAGCACAGATGGAAGGAAAAAGAGAGACACGTCCCAATTTGGTGCAAGGTGGGGAAGAGTATGGAGAGACATGTGGCTGATCTGGTAGCGCTCCAGCTCTGCAAGTGATGGAGAAAGAAGAGGAAATCAATACATTATGGACCACGAAGTTCCGAGGGAGAGAGAATGACGTCGCCACACTTTGGTCGACGAGCGTCCATGAGGGGAGGGTCCCTTGCTTAACAGAGAAAGCCAAATGGAGTAGGGCGGATCACAAAAGCTAAAGTCGGAGCATTGCCTTGCTCAAAAAGATAGATGATATTGAAAGATGGAATTCAAATTCTTCATTTAAGGTTTAAATAGACTACAAGTGAAGAAAAGATATTATCTAGTCATAAAAGAAAAAAATAAAAAATAATATTTAATTTAATCCTAAAAAGAACAAATAATTATAAAGATGAAAAATACTAAAATAAACATAAATCAACACTCCCCCTTCAAGCTGAATTGTATATAGAGTACAAGCCAAGCTTGGAGTTAAATTTATAATTCTTCATTACTGCTTTAGTGAGAATGTCAGCGACTTGATGACACAAATTGGGATGATGTTGTGCTAATTAGGAAAAGCGCCGCCAACTGGGAAAAACGCTACCAACCGGAAAAAGAGAAGTTAGGGAAAAAAGATGTCAGGGCTTGGAAAGAGATGCCAGGCCAACTTGGAGAGAGATGCCAGGCAAATTGGAAAAAGAGATGTGACCAACTGGGAATACTGATACCAAAGCCAACTGGGAATACAAATGTCATGACCAATTGGGAAAGTTGTAGGGCCAATTGGGAAAGGGCCAATTGAGAAAGCTGCAAGCCAATTGAGAAAGTTGCAGGACCAATTGAGATTGGATTGGTACCGGGATGATTCTTTAGGTTGCGGGCAAATCTTTTGGTGAATCTAAAAAATTGAGTGAGGAATATTAGAAAGGATGAATTGTATTTTATTAGATTTCGAGGTGAGGAAAGGAAATAAAGTTTTGAGTAGTTGAGAAATGATTAACCTGGAACGAAAGGAAAAATTTGAGACTCTAATACCATATTGAAAGATGGAATTCAAATTATTCAAATTCTCTATTTAATAATGAATCCAATATTGGGTTTAAATAGACTACAAGAGATGACCTAATCATAAATTATACTTAATCTAATCCTAAAAAGAAAAAATAATTCAAAAGATGAAAATACTAAAATAAAGATAAACCAACAGATGAGTATCGAGCAGCATACTCACACGGTTTCCCGAACGTCAATAGCAGCATTGACCAACACCATTGTCGAGGAATGGTTGTTGAGATATCCATGTGCAACAACAACCCATAGAACACTCTCAGGAAAATTCAAACAGATTATACTCGCATGGTTTTCCACACACGCAGAGAGTGTTCGTATCATTCGACAACCATTGAAGTCAAGGAGTATAATCTAATAGAATAACACCAGGTTCCCCTAGACAAGCTAATCCAACCCTAAAAAAAAATTAAATTAAATTATTAAAAAAAAAAAATTTAAAAAAAATTAAAAAATAACCGGTTGGCTATGTGAGCCATGCGGATTTAAGTAAACCGGTCTGGTTCCCAATAGACCGAACTAGTCGGTTGGAAAAAGAAAATTATGGAAAAAAAAAGGCTTCGACAATAGAACCTCTACCTCGGGTTCGATCAACGATTTCGCGACCAAAGACGATTAACAATCCCCCACCGCTGTAACGAGGTGTCGAACCCTCCACCGTTGAGAGAAAACTGAGATGGAAAAACACGAGCTAGACCTTCTTCCTTCCCTCAAGCTTCTGAGAATCGTCGCTAAGAGACACAACCCATCTATGTCATCGAAGGGAGGAAAAATAAAGTCATCTTTGTCATCGTAAGATCCTTAAACATTTTCGACGCAACCCGTGGTGTTCCATTTGTGTAGTCCAACAAAACCGTCAAGGAGAGGGGTAGATGGACTGTTGTTTTGGTGAGAAAGGGGAGAGGGTGAGAATAAGGTTGTGCCATCGTGGAAGAGGGATGGTCGGTCGAAATGGTGACATCCTCCGGCGTCGATGAAGAGCAGCCTTGGAGGGGGTAGGGAAAAAATCTAGGTTGAGTGTTAGAGAGTTTAGAGAGAAGGTTGGGTTCTTGTTAAACTTTCCCCCATGGCAAGATACAGTAAACCTCATCGAACATGTACCAAGAAGTTCGAATCCATAATTGAAGAAGGTTACTTGAGAAAACTATTTTGTAGGAAAACTTGATCCAAATTAAGTTAATTAATAGTGTGATTAGTACAGATAACAGAATGACATTTGAATTTGATAATAAAGCAGTTTTCAGCATTACAGATTACCTCGGGTTGCTGCAATGCCTGCTCAAATTATGGTGTAGGACTTTGTTAACATCACTTGCTCTAACTGACCCTCTTTTAATCAATATCAATGAATTGATTTTATATGAAATGATTAGATCTGTTAAGAGGAAAAAAAGAAAGGAAAGAAAAAGAAAGTATTCCGATAATATGAGTCAAAACATGTCAACTTACATAATTTTCTGTTTCCTTTCCTCTAATAATCTGTCTCATTAAAACATAACATTAGATTGGAAAAATCATAAATCTACATGAACCAGTTGGTTTATGATCATTCAATAATCATCAGATGATGTAGACTTACCTCCCACAATAGGTTGATGTATCCTTTGAATAGGCCCAACCTCGTTTATCTGTAACAATAAAAGCAATAGAATTGCATAAATCAAACAAACAAAAATGACTCATATGCAAAAGAAGGATGCTATTAATATCAGTCAACTACAAGAAACCAAAATTTCCGGTGCAATCAATATCTATATTTGTCCCCAAGAGGTGGCACGGTGGTCGAAAGCTTGGACTTTGAAGGTGTGCTTCCCTCAAAGTTCCAAATTCGAGTCTTACCAGTGACATTAATTTGTAGACACCTCTCATGTCTCTATCCATTCTATGTCTCCCGGTGCCTAGTTTAAGGATGGGTGTAGTTACCCCAAGTATACTGGTGCAAAGTTCCAATTTTCCAGTTTCTCAAAAAGAAATATATATATCTACATTATGTAAAAGAAACTAAGACATATGTTATATTATTAAGGGGGAACTTATTGAAAGATCAAAGCTTGAATCGGCCACGTACTTGTCAAGTTGGCCCACTTATCCACATTGACCACTATTGTCTAGTTGGACCTGTCTGAAACAAGAATATATGAAACAACTATCTCACAAAATAAGCTTGTACCATTTTAATCCAAGGCATGGCTACTTCAAATGAAGCGTAAACATTTCCTCTATGACTATCTATGCAGATATCCATTTATATAATTTTTAAAAATGATAAGCCCTCAGACTGTCAAAAATGAACCACTCTCTAGATTCCAATTCAACAAAGATCAAATGAAATATTATATATTGCTTGATTATTTGCAATTTAACAGTATGGATTTCATTCAGTGAATAAATTTCATACATCGTGGTTCTTTACATGCCTTTATACAAGCTACTAGTAGAGTTTGACTTGGGTGAAGACTTGGGCTTTGAAGGTATGCTCCCTTCAAGGTCCCAGGTTCGGAACTCACCTGTGACATACTCCTTCGATGTCTTCGGTGCCTGACCTAGGGACGGGCGTGGTTTACCTTGTTTCAAAAAAAAACTAGTAGAGTTTGACTGTTGATTGATGCCCACAAAATTCAGCCATATGATGATGTAAGTGCCAAGACTGGCTCAACAAATATTCATACCAAACTAATTCAACAATTGATCTATCCAGTATCCATCATCACCAATGTATTTAATAAGAAACATATCAATAAGAAATGCTAAGAAAAACATAGCATCCTAAAAATCGGGATGTTGATGTCTTCTCCTTACGCTGACTTTTAAAAAAAACTTGTTTGTATTTGATAGGACCTACAAAATTTCAATAATGCCATCCCCTGGCACGCCAACATCTTTGCAAATTTTCCAGATGACGAGCAGCTTTGATTTTCAACCAGAGCCTATATGCCTTCTCTGTTCTATTAGAATCCATTAGTTTGTTGTTGAGCTTACTACGTATTTGCCTACTTGGGAAGAAACCCTGACGTAAACAATCCTCCATGACAAGTACAGCATTTTCAAGCTGCCCTGTTCTACAAAGACAGTCAATGGCATGCTCATAAGTTTCCACATCAGGATCATAACCACTTTCTAGCATCTCATTCCATATGTTTAATAGCATACCAAATTTACCAAACAAAGAGAGGCGCATAAGCAATAATTTGTAAGCATTTCTAGATACTCTACATCCAGCTTTTCGTGCTTTCTTGTAGATTAACATAGCTGCG
>JBBMEF010000023.1:278095-292104 GCA_037832685.1 Sicyos baderoa
TGAGCTGATCGATGAATGGCATTGTAAAAACAAAGAGGGTGTGGTTATCAAACTTGATATTGAAAAGGCTTTTGACACGGTTGATTGGGATTTCCTCGAGGATGTATTACGAATTAAAGGCTTTGGCACTAAATGGAGGAAATGGATAAAGGGCTGCATCTCATCAACTAATTTCTCAATTATCATTAATGGTAGACCGAGAGGAAAGTTCCGTGCAACTAGGGGCCTTCGACAGGGTGACCCTCTATCACCTTTTATATTTATTCTGATTATGGATGATTTTAGTAGAATTATGCAACAAGCCGAAAAGGACTATCGCATTAAGGGCCTAACTTTGGGAGCGCAATCACTTTCTGTTAGTCACCTCCAATTTGCCGATGATACTCTGTTGTTTAGCATGTTCGATAATCACGCTTTGGAAGAACTGTTCAGAATTGTCGAGGAGTTTGAGAAACTTTCTGGCCTTCGTATTAATGTATCAAAATCTGAAATTCTTGGAATAAACATTGCTGACTCGGAATTGAACTCTTTGGCTCTTAAGTTCGGATGTAAGATGGGTGGATGGACGACGACGTATCTTGGTTTACCTCTGAATGGAAAACCAAAATCGTACTCTTTCTGGGAGCCGATGATTGAGAAGGTGGAGAAGAAGATTTCTTCATGGAAGAATAATCATATTTCGAAAGGTGGAAGACTTACCTTAATCAAAGCCACACTTGAAAACCTCCCCACCTACTACCTTTCATTATACAAAATACCGTGCAAAGCTGCTTCCCATCTGGAAAGATATCATCCGTAATTTCCTGTGGAAGGGAACCACGGAGGGCAAAGATATTCATCTAGTAGGCTGGAATGTTGTGACTCAATTGCATGATCATGGTGGCCTCGAGATCACTAGCATGAAAAGGAAAAATGATGCTCTATTATCCAAGTGGATTTGGAGATATGGAACTGAACGCACAACTCTTTGGAGAAGAGTGATCGATGCAAAATTTGGCCAACCTTATTGTTATAACAAGCCGAATGTTATTTCTGGTAAAGCATCAAAAGGTCCTTGGCGCTCCATTTTATCGATGAGACAGATGGTTCTTGACAAAATTACATACATGGTCAGAGATGGAGCTAGCACTCTTTTCTGGGAGGATATTTGGATCAACGAATCAACTCTGGCTACACAATTCCCTCTCATTTATAATTTATCCAAGCGTAAAAAAGAGGTGGTTAAATCACTTTGGGATCATGAGCTGGGATCATGAGCAGCTATCCTGGAATTTGGCCCTTAGAAGAAATTTAAAGGAGGAAGAGATCGACGAGTATTGCGCCCTATCCAACCTCATCAGCTCTATTACCATTCGTGAAGGGGAGGACTTGATTGTTTGAAAGGAGGAACCAAACGGGAGGTTTTCGGTACAATCCATGGTCAAATATTTAACCAAGGATTTGTTCGATTATCCACCAAATCTTTATGAGGCAATTTGGAAAGACAAGTACCCAAAAAAAATCAAATTCTTCCTGTGGGAAGTTACTCACGGAGCTGTCCTAACACACGATAAACTACAAAGGAGGCTTCCTAATAGAGCTCTGTCACCTAACTGGTGTGCCATCTGCCGTAATGATACTGAATCATTATCGCACCTCCTCTGTTCGTGCACCTATGCAACATTATTCTGGAATTACCTGAGGAAGGCTTTCAACTGGCCCATGCCCCTTCACTCGGATCCTATGCATTTAGTCCAAACGGCACTGATTGGTCATCCTTTCAAGAATGAGAAAAAATTCCTTTGGGAATTCTTTATTAGAGCTTTTTGTTGGAGTATATGGTTGGAGCGGAACAAGAGGACCTTTAAAGACAAAGCATCCCCCGACCATAGTTTTTTTGACACCATTACGCATCATGTCATATCTTGGTGTAAATTAAATTGTCTTTTTTATTCTTATAGTTATTATGACTCTTTATTTTACTACTGAAGATCTCTTATTTAATCGGCAGTACTATATAACTATATTGTAATTTCATGAATTAATGAAATTGTTTCTTATCCAAAAAAAGTTTCTTTATTGGGGGATTTTCGTTGCGACCCCAGGCACAGGGATGTTCGTGTTTGAGTTCCTAATCCTTGTGAGGGTATTTTGTATTAGTCCTTCTTATATTTGGTTAACTCTTCCTCTTACTTCGTGGGAGATTATGTTTTTGCTTCTTTGTGGAATGTAAAAATCTCAAGGAAGATTAGGTTTTACATGACTGGCTCTCCATGGTAGGATTAACACTTTAGACAGGATTTTGAGGAAATTCTTTAATAAGGCCTTTGTGTTTCATCATGTTTAGGAAGCCATTTTGTGGGGGCTTTGTGGTGAATGAAATAATAGATTTTTTTAGAGAGTTAGAAAGATCTTCGGTGATGTTTGGGCTCTTATTAAATTCCATTCTTCTTTTTGGATCTCTTTTTTTTAGTCTCTTTTGTAATTGTAGTCTTGGTGTTGTCCCCAAGGGGTGGCGCAATGGTTGAAAGCTTGGGGTTTGAAGGTGTGCTCTATTCAAGATCTTAGGTTCGAGACTTACCTGTGACATTAATTTGTAGATACCTCACGTGTCTCCATTCCATCAATGTCTCTCGGTGCTTGGCCTAGGGACAAACATGGTTACTTTGGATATAGTGGAGTTTCGATTTCCCGGTTTCAGAAAAAAAATTGTTGTCATGGTGTTATTCTGCTAAACTGTAGGCCGTTTTTGTAGGGGCCTCTCTTTTGTGGGCTTTTTTTTTATATGCCCTCTTGTTCTTCTTGTGTTCTTTCAGTATTTACAAACTTGGTTTATTATAAAGAAATGATCTAATAGTAGTAGATTTTTGTATGAAAAAAATCCAATAAGTTGGTTTAATGGCATAATTTTCATACCCTAAATCCCCTTTTGTGCATGCAGGTTTCAGAAGGAATAGACTTCTCTGATGATAATGCTAGAGTGGTTGTATCCTTTCCTTTCTTTAACAACATCTACCTTTTGTGTTTGGGAGTGCCTTAGGTCCATTTTCATATTAATGAATGAATTGGATTTGTAAATCACAAAGTCATTGTCAGTCAAGTTGATCAGTTGCTTTTTATTTATAGAAAGTCTTAACTAACATATTCAGATAATAGTTGGTATTCCATTTCCAAATATGTAAGAACTTCATCCTTACTTTATTTTTGGAAAATAATATATTATATCATATTTTGATTATTTTTAATTTCTGCCAGATATGATATTCAAGTTGCATTAAAGAAAAAGTTCAATGACACACATAAAATGTCCAAAAACCTTTTAAGTGGAAATGAGTGGTATTGTCAACAGGCCTTCCGAGCTCTAAATCAAGCTGCAGGTATAGCTTATAGCTTTTCTCATTTCTTTTCATTTTCATGGTGCTTATGTGGCATCATGCAAATTAACCTTGTTATATTTTGTAATAAATCCTCCTGTAGGACGTTGTATTCGACACAAGTTTGACTATGGTGCCATTGTCCTATTAGGTAATTGCTTTAATTTCACTTGTTCCTATTGTCTATTAAAAAGATGAGCATCACTGATCTTAATTTTGTAAGTTATGGTTGTTTTAGTTAATTTTATGGTTTCGATATTGTTTTTGCTGCACTCTTTTCACCTTCTGTTTTTTTTTGGGAAATAGATGAGCGTTTCCAGGAAGAGAGGAACAGAACATGCATTTCAAAGTGGCTAAGAAAATCCATTAGACAATTTGATAACTTCGAACAGTCTATGGCGGGGTTGAAATCCTTTTTCAGCCACATCAAGGTCTGGAACATATTTCCTTGCTTCTTCTGTGTTATTTTATTCCTTACATACTTAATAGTCAGCTGATGAATTGGTACATTATTGTTGTGCTTCATTTCAGGAGCGCATTAGCAAGAGTACAGAAAGCGACTTTCAGAAATCTGAAAATGAGGAAAACATCATTTCTATGGATCCTAGTAGTTTTAGAAGAAAGAAGATAGAAAATTTTGACAAGTTAGATTATTGTGGGCAGAAAGTTAGTTCTAAAACAATCAAGTATGATACATGGTTTTCTCAATTGAAGTCTAAATGTGATATTGAAATTCAATATTCTTTTCAGGCACACGAGGATCCTAAAAACTGTATAATTGATCTAGAATGCAGTGCAGAAACAGATATGAGGTAAATATGGATTCCCTTTGCTTTTATTTTTTTATGGCTTGACCCATGAAGAGTGGAAAATTCATTAGCTTTTACATGTTGGTGCATAATTTGATTTAACTCTAACAACGTTTGTTCAGGAACTGTAATTAGGCAGTTGATTCGGTATCATGACCCTCAATAAATTTGATTTTCTTATTTATCTTCCTACATAGCTATCAGTATGCATGTTTGATCGTATGCGATGATCTTGAACCACTGTTGTTGCAGGAACCATGAGTTTCTATCTATGCCAACCGTTCTTGAAGTTCCAGATTCACCAATTGTGCACGAGACTCCTTGTGTTGATATTGGAGGAGTCACTAGTCTAAAAGACTCCAAATATGAAAGGTCGACTTCAACCTTGATTGAGGTCGATTCTGAGTATCATGATCAACTATCTAATCATTCATTACCTTTAACCAAATCAACAAGATCTCCTCTTACATCCGAAATTTCAATGCTACATACTCCTGAAAGAAATGTTGCTGCAAATGCTTACAGCTTTGCACCAGAAACAGAATCTTCTTTGAATATGAGTGTGAATTCTCATACCCAGAAAAGGAGGAAGTCTCTGGGTTTAACCATTACGAAGCTTGCTCAAGAAGAGTTTGTTGCTGATCCCAAAAACAAAACTCCCGAATGCAACAGCGTGGACCGAAGCTCAATCAGTAGAAATTCAAATAGCCCAAAAGGTAGTTCTGAGATTATTTTCACAGAAAAGAAGTGGAAGAGTTCAAATGTTCCCCAAGTGCTCAAGCTAAATGATACTGTTCCTGATTTTCCATCTTCCGGCTCTCCAATGGAGAAAAAGTTGCATCTGTCTTGTGCACTTTGTAAAAGCCCACTGGGTCGACCGGAGAACTATTTATATGTCACGTGCTCGTATACAGTATCATCAAAAACACACTTGATATCGATATATAAGGAAAGGTTGAAACCTCAAACAGCCAATTCACCAACAAGTGTACCAGTGATTATGGCAGACATTTTGTTTGTTGACCAGAGGCTCCTGGATAGGTCTTCAAAAGATACAAGACGTGGTATCTGGAGCGAGGAGGATGGTTGTGTTTTCAATTGTGTCTTTTGCCCCTTCTGTCGTACTGACAATTGTATTGGTGTACAGATCATGGCGACTGATGCACTAAACATGCAGTTACTTAATAAGGTATTTTTATTCTTTTTTTTTTCTAAAATTTCATCAAGATATAGACAATTATAATTATTGTTTTTTTGTGGTTCAACATCTCAAACTTGATTACGATAGTTTTCTTTCAACCACTATTTTCTATTTATTACATTTCTGATTTCTCTTTCCCGGTCATTTTTCTTGCATAGGTGATGTTTTACTTTGAGTGTTTGGATATCCAAGGATTAAAAGCGCATACAGAAAAGGCTTCGATAAACAAGGTTAGATTGTGATTTAAATTTAATTTATGGTGTGCAAATGAATCGTCAGATACGTCGAAAATTCTTGTCCTAGTAGGGAGAAGTAAACATGTGAGTAGAAGAGAATCAATTGGTTGATGAGAAATCGAAGTTAACTTAGTAGTTACAGTGTACACGCAGTAGACATGAATTAAATCAGTATGAAGGCTAAGATTTCCACTCTCCATTGCAGGAGGTTTTACCCGTGAGTAGCTCATCTAAGCATAAGATTTCCATCATGGAACCCATTGAAAAGTTTTCTTACTCGCCTAGCCCGCAAACCTCAGGAGGCTGGAGGTCTACAAAATTTAAAGTCAGAAGGAAAGAAAGTTCATAGAAATATTCATCAAAGATTTGTTCAGCTTGGCCTAATTTACCAGTTCTGCAGTCCAAACTCTAATAAAATTGTCAAATTCACCATTCAAGAAATGCAGCTAAGGGCGGAGAGGTCGACGCATGACTGGACCAAAGGATCTCTGAATTTAGCTTCATTCATATACTAGTTGTAAAGTTGACTGCATATTTATCTTGATCATTTATTTCCGGGTTGTGAATACCTCTGCATGATTGTTTGGTCACCCTGTCGATGCTTAGAGTGAAAGAGAAAAACTCTCAAAGAGGTTATTGATTGAAAAATCACGCTTTTCCTTTTCTTTCCTTGCCAATGCAGAGTTTCGAGTCAAAGGTTGTTTGTTACGTACGTAACAGAAGTAAAGCCCCAACTAATATTAGTGCTAGCGAACTTCCTTTGCCTATTGAGGATATGGTCATTGCACTCTTTAAGGAAATTTAGTGAATTTTGTTTTCCTGGTTTAGTTTCAGGATCTTTTGTAAATGATCTTTTTAATTCAAGAAAAAAAAAAAAACTTTTGCCGTGAATATGATCAGGATTCTTGATGGAGATGCATCATATAATTTCTAGCCATTTGGCTTTTTTAATTTATCAGACGCCACTACAAATCTGTATGAGTTTTCCAGGATTCTTTATGGAGACGAGTCAAATACAAGGTCCATTTCTATCATATATTCATTGTTTATGATTTACCATTTTGTTTATGATCCACCTGCAGGGATTAGGAGACTTGATAGTCTTGGTCTTTAGTGCAAAATTCATGGTCATTCATGCTCCAAGCAAATCACTAAAATTGGAGAAGCCAAAAGTGTATAGCTCATTTGGCACAATGTATTTATGATTGAGAGATCATGCGTTATGTTCGAACCGCTTGTTCCTTATGCTTCTTGAATTAATAAAATTGGCAAAAAAACTATAATTTATAACACAAAGTAATATATTTAATTAATAATTTAAACTTGGTTTTAAGCACTATTAGGTGTTTGGTTGAAGATTTATGAGTGCTTGGTAAAGTGATTGTATTAATAGTTTTGGATGTAGTTTTTTTTGTGACGAGGTATGTAGAGTGATTGTTAATAACTAGTTTGAATGTATTATTTTTTAGTGGAAAAATGATACGAGAGTGTTATTTTTTTTTAATGATGTGATATTTATGTTTTTTTAATCTATAATAATTTCACTTTACTTTTTTGTTATTCCAAATTATATTTTATGCCATGGATTACCTTTAAAATTATTACTTCTTTTATTTTTCATTTGTATTTTACAATTTGTCATTTCAATTTTTTTATATCACCTCATTTATTTTTCTTTTTAATGTCTCTTTTTGTGACAATTTTCAATTAATTATTTAAAAAAAATAATAACATTAAACAGATGAAAAAAAGTTCAATACAATAAAAAAAAAGTTGATTGCATAATTGGCGGTTAATTTTAAATGACAATTTATTTTTAAAATGTGAAATTATGTGAATGAGGACAATTGTCTAACTAATGAGTTTAAATTAATCCTATTAAATAGATGAAAAAAAAAATTAAGACAGTAAACAACATAAAATGATTTAGGGGATTTTGCATGTATGACAAAAAAGGGTAAAATATTAGAAATTTGTTATGTATATCAACTTTAGGACCCTCTATTAGAATCATAGCACATTTTTATTAAAAATTCGTTTATACCAATATTCTGAGTGATTGAATTCAATCAATAACCAGTGATTGAACTCAATCAGTTTATTAAGTGATTGATCTCAACTTATTGAGCTTAATCACTAGTTATTGATTGAGTTCGATTGAGTTCAATCACTCAAAATTTTGGTATATGTGCAATTATTTTCAATTTTATGCTATAGATGCAATTTTTTAGTTCATTTTTGTTATACATGAAAAATTCCCTAAAATATTTCCATCTATAGCATAAAATCAAAACCAATTCATTTATAGCAGAAAATTTAAATTTAGTTCTATCACTCGTTAAGTTCTATTAGTGATAGAATTCAATTATTAATAGACTCATTCTATCACTGTTTGAATTTTCTGAAAGTGATGAAATTTTAAATTAATTTTTCTATCATTAGTTAGTGATAGAAATTAATGTGCTATAAATGAATTATTTTAGAAATTATGCTACAAATATAATACAAGAGGTAGAATATGCTGTTGATGGTAAATTTTCAATAATTTATGAAACTACTGTTAATTTGAGAATATGTTTTAATTATTTAGTTGAAAATTAAAAATATTAAATAGTTGCATTTTTTAAAAAGTAAAAATGATTATGAAAATAACGTTAATTTAAAACAACAAAATATGTTTTTAAACATGGTATTAAATAAATGAGAAAATTTCAATTAATTACATATTATGTAAATAAAAATAAATATAATTATAAAACAAATTTGAAACATATTTTTAAATATGGTATTGAACAAATGAGAAAATTTCAATTAACTACATATTAGGTAAATAAAAAAAAAACAATTATAAAACAACTTTGTAACATATTTTCTAAAATAGGTGAAGGAGTAGGAAATATAATAAAAAATATATCACAAAAAATGTTGAAAAAAAAATGAAAATTTTAAAATAAAACAACATACTACAAAAGAAATTAAGAAAAAAATAAATTATAAAACTGGAAATGACACATTTGTATTGCGCCACGTGACTCACCCTGCTCCATAATGCCTCAAAACGCTAACAAAATAAGGAAAATGATCTTGGATGAGTTATTCTCAAATGTATGAAAATTTTAAAGTATTTATCGTTATTAATATGTTTTAATATTATATTATTAATACTATATTATAAGAAAATATGTGGCATTATTAATTAATATCAATGATTATATTTATTAAAAAAAAATAAATTAAACGATCATATTTATAATTATTTTATAAATTTGTTTTTCAAAACAAAAACTTGCGCTAGCCTCTGAGCGCTCGCAAAGGCGCAATAGAATCCACCCCTTAAGAAGTTAAATGATTCATAACACGTACATAAAATGCGTGACAAGCATCTTCAAAAAATGATTTCCCATAAAATTTTGATTATTGAACGGGTCTTATCAATATATTGGTTTGCCTTGTCTCTATTTTTTCTTTGCTTTGCCACGACGCCAATATCTAACCTTCCTCTACTCGCAGGTAAAGTGCGTGGGATCCACAAACCTTTGGCTCTCTTGACTCACTTTACTCGTTCATGTTGAGCTATTAAAGGAAGCATTAACGATAATGACTTGTTATTTATTTTAATTTATTTTATTTCTCTTGTTATTGTTACTTAGTGTTTAAATTTTGTTTGTGTATTTATTTGATAATTTAAATGCAATATCTATTTTTGGATAGATATTTTAGGGTTTTGGGGTCTTGTGAGTTATTTCTCAAAATAGGAGGTTTTTGGTGAGTATTTAAAAGAGTAATAAATGTTTTTTTATTTCTTCCTTCCTTCCCAGCCGTCAGCTTCCCTTCATTTGAGATTTGCACACCAAAACTCTCAACCAACCACCCTTCTCCATCATAGCCCCAGATCGCGCCACCTGCACCCTTCCGGCGCCGCCACGTGGCATGATCCCTGTAACGACCCGACTTTCTAAAATACTCTAATGGGGTGCTACGGACGCATGCATTTTAAAATGTTCAAAATAAATTAACTGAAGACATGCGATTACCAACAAAACCTTATAAAAGTCATGAAAACATAAATGAAGTTCAAAAACGTATAAAACAGGGTTCGGGATCCTGATAGTTCAAAACAAATACAGTTTAAGAGAGTTTAAAACATAAAGTTTGAATTAAAATAATGCGGAAAGAAAATGTCGACATTGTATCCATGATCGATGCAGCTCCCAGCCTAGCCACGTCGGAATGGGTCCGTACCTAAAATGTAAGGGGTGAGTATATCGAAATATACCCAGTAAGAAGGCCCCCACTATGAGGTTAAGCATGCAAACATAAACAAGTTAGAAAATACAATAATTGAAGCTAAGTGCCTCGCACAAGCGTGCCCGACCCCTGGGCCGGTCACGAGCAGACAATGTCAAACGACGACGTGCAAGCCGTGAGCAAAAGTATAGAATCATTTGACCACCGTCAAGAAAAGGACCACGAGTGAGGGAAACCCGTAGTTTCCCTAAACCTCGGGTCGGGACACGTCTCAAAACCGTGTCCATAGAGACATACACAAATGTCCCGGGGGTAGCCTGGCCTCTGCCAGGGACCCGCTGAGCTGTACTGCTGAGACATACACAAATGTCTCGGGGTAGCCTGACCGCTGTTAGGGACCCGCTCAGTTGTGTTGCGGAGACATACACGAAGGTCTCGGGTAGCCTGATCCCTGCCAGGGACCCGCAACGCTTCCACTGCGCCACTCCAATAGCGTAGCAGAAGCGGCACGCAAACACCAAAAGTCCCCGACCATGTCGGGGAAGGCCACGAGTAAGGGAACACTGAGGTTCCCTGAGTCTCGGGCAGGACACGTCCCATACCGTGTCCAAAGAGACATACACAAATGTCTCGGGGTAGCCTGGCCTCTGACAGGGACCCGCAACAAGTGAGGGGAACACTTAGCATCCCTCGGGGTGTGTTTGGGACACCACTTTGGTTATGGTAGACAGAGGCATCATAATAACTATGGGTCAAGGTGAATGTTGTAAGGAAGGTTGATTATTGAAGCAACACAAAGGGGCATGGCGGTATAGATAACCATTGATTATGATAAACGGTGAGTGGACATGGGTTCAATTATTACAACCAACTCGACGACTACATAACGAGGCCCAAACACAGCCTAAATCTCGGGCAAGACATCGACATTCCAGTCGTGTCACTAAGGGCATACACAATGCCGATTAGTCATCTGACCATGTCAGGAAGAGCAACGAGTGAGGGAAACTGCAGGGTCCATAAACCTCGGGCTCGGGGTACACATAGACATCCCCAACATGCGGGACTGACTGCCTGCAATCAACATCCCATAGTGCATGCAGGCTCACCGACAGGCATTCCTCCGTGCCTCCATCTGTCCCAGTGACCTATTCTAGTAAGTATCCGGGTCAATGCAGACGAACTGCCCACCATCTCTCATACTGGGACGGTAAGCAAGTGGGAATATACACGGAGCATATGGGACCCCACATGTATAACAGTAGAGGTAGCTAGCCCTAGAGTCACACAGGGTCTAATCTAGGCATGTGCTCAACAACCAAGGAACTTGTTATTCCGCAAACAATGTGACTTGTGGTCGGGATCCGACCACCGAGGTCGGATACATATAGTCAACCCAAAGGGTAATGCAGCCTAACCACGTGTCTCGAAGCAAATAGGATCCTTATCCTTGCTCGGTTCCTAAGGGGCGCTAGCGATTCATAATAACAACACGAACATCATCATGTATCACGAGTCTTATAGGGAGTGAGCTATCTGCTCCTCTAGGTGGTTAATACAATAATTGACCTAGTGATTCTAACGTTGATCATAAATTAAGTATCAAGATAATAACATGATACAAGCGAACCTCTAAGCAGAAAAACAGAGGAACCGAACATATAGTCATAACAGCATGAAATACAGACAATCATAGATGGATCAAACAACAACAGACATGCATATAACCTTTATGAACTAACTAACACATTATGGGTAATCCAAACATAGCTACATGCGTAACCCTAAGTGATCCAGTTATTCGAACACAACAAGCATGTACTCAGTCAACACATAAACGAGCAAAGCACGATTCACAGAAATACGAAATAATCACATAGGCTTTCAATCACCATGACATGCACGAGTCACTAAACCTTCACTTTTCCATACTTTCTAACTTATTCCTAAGTACATGCTTTTAAGCCACAAACCCGGATCATAATGGATCTCCTTACCATCCTGACGTCTCGACCGAAACACCACGAGAAAACCACGAGCTAAATGGCGAAAGAACGGTGAAACCCGAAAGCACCTAAACAACGAAAAGCGAGCAAAGTCAACGAAACGAGCAAACGAAGCCGAACTGACCAAAATGGAGCTCACCATGCGAACGAGGTCGACAAACGGAGCTGACGACGCGTCGCCGGAGAAACCCAGAACCACACCCACCGTGCACGCGTGCAAAGGGGCAGCAACGGCGGCGAGGTGGCGTCGGCAAGGAGCAGTTGGCGATTTGGGTTGGGGTTGACAAGTGGCGGCTGGGGGGTATGGGGCTGTTGTGCGTGCGCAAAAGAAGAAGGGGGAAGGGAGAAGGGTGTTGGGATCGTGACACATGTCGTGATCCTGTGCGCTGGAATTTTTTTTTTTTTAAACCTTATATAATATATCTTCAAAAAGGGATTGAGGTGTTACAACTACAGTAATCATCCATACAGTGTATATAATAGACTAATTACCTTGACAGTATAATTATTTCCATTCCCATGGTACAGTATACACCGTAATGAACACAGTTTAATCGTTTTACGACCTATCTTATTTGCACACACAAACTCTTGTCATTTTACACACTCAGTTTCACAATACCTTAAATCCAGATCAAATAATCAGATATCCCGATGAAAATAATTAGAAATCCCATTAATATGCATATAAACTTCAACTACATAAACAATCAATCAAATATACCCTACAAATGTTTTTGAACATAAATATGTATTGTCGATTACGTTATACAGAATATACAATACTGATTATTTGATCTGTATATAATGATTTAACTACTTACTTCATTTGGATCATTGCTCCCTTCTAATTTGTTCCCATCTGCTCCTTTTTCCAACTCAATAAACTCAAACTACATTAACATAAGGAGTAATTAATATCGTACATTAATATTTAAGTAAGTACAAAGATTTGAGTTGGATAAACAATACCTGATTGTTTTTTAAGATTCTTTTTTGCAGCTCATTCCACTTTGGTTGCTCGTCGCATTCCCAATTAACCATCAATGGTTTATTGTACCCCTTCCGCCGAGCAAACATATTAGACTCATGCGAAATTAACAGGATGCACTCATATGCCTATACTAAAATAGTGTATGGAAACCCCCATATACCTATCCTACTAGAGTTAAGGTGTTGGACGACACTTTTTATAAACTTTACTGTCGTCTTGAAGGCGATCTGGCCCCAATGATATTTGTTAAATTGTTCCCCATCCTCTAAAAGCAGCGAACACTCGTTGTCCACATTCTGTTTGAAGTGCTTCGCATCGATGAAGCATTCGAAGCAATAAAGTTCTGCGAAATGGACCATATCTTCTTCCTTTATATTACTATAGTTTTTGAAAAGGTCAGTAAGGTATGTTCTTGTTATCGCTCTCTTGTGGGGAAAATAACGCTTCATGAACTTACCTTTCAATTTCCTATCGTCCACCCCTACATCATCCCCACAATTTAATCCCGTGATTTGAGCGAACTCCCTAATTCCGAATTTCACCACCCTACCCTCCAAATTGAACCACAACTCATCTTTTTTGGGTGACTTACACAATCTCCTAACAAAAGAGTTCAAGAGTTGTGATTGGAACCTTTTAATGTCCATGTCCAAAAACCTCCCAAAAATGCCCTTTTTAAACCCTTCCCTCTGTGTCGTAGTCAATTTATAATTGATTTGCTTCATTGTGTCGTAGGTAGCAAAGATATTCACTTTATGTTTCAGATTCCAGACAAAACGTGACATTATCAATGGTGCTCCCTGTTTATACGGTATATGCAACCGTGTATTAACTTTTTGGAAGGTACTAAATATGCCAATGTAAAGACCCGACCTCCTAGAGGTCCTAAACCTAGGTCTTTACTAACTTTGCATGAATTAAAAACTTTTAAATATAAACATAGCAGACTATTTACTGGATTCGACTTAAAACAAAACTTCTTTATTGATCATAACTTGATAAATGCTTTAACAATACTGGCCAGAATTCAAAGTAAATGACATTATGCAATCATTAGAAAAGAATCCAGAAACATTCTCAAAATGACCTAAGGCACTGAGCCAGCTACATGCAGAACAAACTGTGGTTTAGTAAAAACTATAACTTCTCAGAGTCTACTAAA